>JARKIC010000384.1:0-288056 GCA_029378375.1 Mycena olivaceomarginata
GACAAATGGGTCGTCAAGGCACAAGGGAGGTGGAGATAAGGTTTCATTCAAAAGCATCATATCGTCATCATCATCATGTGTACTTTGACCAGCTCGCGGACGAGAGGTCTGGACACCCCGTGTACGGGCCGCCCGGACTGCGATCGTAGACGCAGCTACAACATTGACCCCTTGCGGAGGAGGCATCAATGAGGGGGTAGATACCACACCAGGACCACCCAAGGTCGCTGGAGGGGAAGACGAGGGAGAGTCCACACTGGTGCTTCCTCGCGACACCGGCGCAACAACGAGCATGGCTGAGAACATATTTAGTACGGAATAGTGGCAGGAAGAGGTTGGGACGCACGGGTGGACGATGGTGGTCCGGATTCTGTAATGTCAACAGTCAAGAGGGAGGGCCGTAGATCAAGTGAGCCAGAATCCAGATGCACTACTCGTGGGGCAGAGAACTGAGCATAGTTGAACCAATCCAAGCCAAGTAACAGATCAGAAGGCAGAGAAGCAGTCACAGGAAGGTTGTTCAAGGCCATAGAGATGACGCCCACGGAAGCGTGAGGGACCCCAGAGACTTGAGAGTTGTGCGTACAAAGCCCAGAATTAATCACCCAATCCAGAGAAACAGACTAGGTTGCTGCGTGGGGCGTCAAACCCAGCGGATATGGGCACGTCGCAGAAAGTGGCCTGAAAGGACATGAGAGGAAGAAGAAAGGATTGCGTGCGCTGGCAAGATCAGTCAAGCGGTGATCTCGGAGCAGTGTTTCCAGAATATTCTCCCGCTTTCGGATGCTGGCCCGAACATAAAGCAGAGATGACTAACAACCAAAATCAAGTGAGAGGATTTTTGCACCCGAGATGGGCTGGGGCAACCAGCTGAAAGCAGCAAGGGGAAGGACTCAGTAAGACAGTCAGCTGCGCTTAAAGTTACTGTCTTTCCAAGTCCCTTCCAATTTTTTTGCGCGATGACCAATGTTACATGACTAACTCTGTTTGTACATGTAGCAAAAATCAGTACGAAACCCAAGTTCCTCAGGGTAGCCAAACCTAAAGGTTCGGCAATGAGGGTTTAGAATTTTTGTATGTTTGTTGATATAAACTACAACTCATAACTATGGTAATGTAACTGTTTGTGACCCGCCGCTCGCCGTCCTCTTACTATCATAGGAACCCTTTGATCCCTTGCTTGTCTCGTGATCAAAGTTTGGTTACCTAAAACAGACTGGTCGCGAGTCTATCACACAGCAAACGTAATTTTATACACATCAGCTGCCACGTCACGCTTCCTTCTCACTTATCTGTTTACCATGTATTCGACCCCCCAGCCTCCCCCCAACTTCAACTACGTTCCAAACGATGCAGAGGTGGCACAGATCCGCGATGGCATCGCGAAAAGGCTCGATTCTTTGTCCGATCTGTCTGCGCAGATCGAGAACCTCAAGGCGAAGATCGAGTGCGATCGAGCCCTGATCTCACCGGCTCGCAAACTGCCACAGGACCTCTTGGAAGAGATCTTTCTGGCATGTGTATCTGGCCCACCCAGAGTGATGAGCCCTCTCGAGGCGCCTCTTCTTCTGTGCCGCATTTGCAGCGCGTGGCGTACCGTTGCGCTCGCATTCCCACGGCTGTGGACCTCCCTTCACATCAACATAGGCCACGTCTTGAAAAATGAACAACGTGTCGCCGCTCTGGCGGATTGGCTCCTTCGCTCCTCCCCTTTTCTATTGTCGATCACTTTGTGGGCACCGGAATATCTCCCTAGCTCGTTCTATCGCACGCCTGCCACTGCGGCGTTGTGCCAGGTGGTTGGTTTCCTTCGCCGGTCGTTGGCGCACGCTTGACCTTGACCTTATGAACATCCACTCCGTGATGTCCACGCAACTACGGCAAACATCCGCACCGAGCTTGGAAGTCTGTGTTTTCGTCCCGGTGTTGTATCCTGAAAGAGACGAATGGGACGCGCACCCGGCGGAGTGGAAGTTTGTGATGGGTGGTAGCTTGCGAAGATTCTCCATCTGTTCCGACCGTCCGGGGAGAGCTCTGCTGCTTCCTCTTGAGTGGGCTATGCTCACCCATCTCTGCGTAGATTCGCCAGTCGACTTGAACGTCACGGATGGTGGATTGGCCGTCGGCGATGCGTTGCAAATTTTGAAGCGCTGCGCTGCCAATCTCGTGTCGTTCAAGCTCCGTCTTGGTTCGGTGGATGAAGTGTCGCAGATGGAGCCGATTTTTCTCAAGGCATTGGAATCATTCGCCATCGTCCCACCTTGCTTCGCACCGACGGGTGTGGTGGAACGCCTGATTCGCTCGCTCGTAATGCCTCGTCTACTCTCCATTGATATAGCCTCGACCTGGCCGGCACACGATAACATCATTTTTCTCCGAAGTCTTTCGACGTACTCGCCACTGCTCACCACCCTAGATATCTTTGAAAGCTTCACGCGCGATACGCTCTAAGGCTGGCTAAGATTATGAGTACATTCCATTATTGCTGAACCTTTAGGTTTGGCTACCCAGGAGAAGATGGATTTCGTGCTGATTTTTGCTACAAGTACAAACAAGATTTGGTCATACACCATTTGTCATCTCTAGAATTGCGGGGAAAGACAAAAAACCAGCGGATGAGATGCTGATACATAAATTTGGGCAATCCTCCTTTCATCAATTCCTGTGTACCAGCCCGTTTCATCCATGGAATAGCAAGATATTCTCAAAGTTCAATTTTGGTCATTAGTCATTTCTGCTTTATGTTCGGGTTAGTATCCGAGGACAGTCACACAAAATTGGTCATCACATAGGGGCACGGCCAAGGGCAAGAAACGGGGGTTCTTTTTTTTGGAGGAGCATTGGGTCTAACCTAACGATACTCAGGCAGCAGAACTTCCGATGTGTTTCTGGTTGTGGACCAGATGTTGCCGGGGAAGATGGCCATTACGCACAATAATTACGAGTGTGGGACTCCAGCCTTCAATATATCAACCAATGCCATTTCTCACAATGTATGGCGGGCATACCCACTAAAACCCCCTTTGCATAAGTCCAATCGTCCGGCAGTGATTCTTCTGGAAAAGCAGACCACTCCGGGTGTTCAATATTAATTTTTTATCATTGAACGATAACATTCCAAATCTGATCTTGTTCGTCAAAATCTGACCTCGACTCATTAATGTGTTGATGGATCTGAGCCACTGAGTACAAATCAGGTTGTCTCCAACTACACCTGCTGTATGGCGGAAAAACCCCGGGCATGACTGGCATGACGGGGTGTCTGAGTGGGAACCCGTGCTGTAGCCGAAATAAATACAAAATCACCCTGACATTGATTGAAACCAGCGCCAAAACTACATGTGGAAGATGATCTGAAAGGCAAAGAAACAATCAAAGCTTTTTTTTAATTCTTTTGCCCTTTGAACCCCCTTGCACAAGGCCGTTAAATACCCTCAAATTCAAGGTCTTGAAGGTCGTCGGAACCTTATGCATCAGAAGGGAATGAAACGGGTTGAACAGGGAGGATCATAGGATATGCGTGCAGCAGCATGGTAGTAAGGATGAGAGGTTAGTCACACTCTGTCAGGGCATTCGTTCAATATCCAGACAAAATTTGGTGTGAGTATTAGTAGAGCCTTATGCAGGAAGTTTAACTGAATGGATTAATTTTTGGCTGTATAATTAGTAGGAAATTAAGGCCCCCCATGTTTTACAAATATTTTGTTGTTGCCTAGCCTGGAAGTTCCTTTTGTGTGGCTATGAATATTGGGTGCCTTTATCTAAGCGCCCTTGGTGCCTATTACTTCAACGATCAACTAAGCTTGATAAATCCCTAAAGGTTCAGCTACCGCCTCGGAGAGGCCTAATCCAAGTCATAATGTAATGTAATTGCCGAACCTTTAGGTTTGGCTACCCTGAGGAACTTGGGTTTCGTACTGATTTTGCTACATGTACAAACAGAGTTAGTCATGTAACATTGGTCATCGCGCAAAAAAATTGGAAGGGACTTGGAAAGACAGTAACTTTAAGCGCAGCTGACTGTCTTACTGAGTCCTTCCCCTTGCTGCTTTCAGCTGGTTGCCCCAGCCCATCTCGGGTGCAAAAATCCTCTCACTTGATTTGGTTGTTAGTCATCTCTGCTTTATGTTCGGGCCAGCATCCGAAAGCGGGAGAATATTCTGGAACACTGCTCCGAGATCACCGCTTGACTGATCTTGCCAGCGCACGCAATCCTTTCTTCTTCCTCTCATGTCCTTTCAGGCCACTTTCTGCGACGTGCCCATATCCGCTGGGTTTGACGCCCACGCAGCAACCTAGTCTGTTTCTCTGGATTGGGTGATTAATTCTGGGCTTTGTACGCACAACTCTCAAGTCTCTGGGGTCCTCACGCTTCCGTGGGCGTCATCTCTATGGCCTTGAACAACCTTCCTGTGACTGCTTCTCTGCCTTCTGATCTGTTACTTGGCTTGGATTGGTTCAACTATGCTCAGTTCTCTGCCCCACGAGTAGTGCATCTGGATTCTGGCTCACTTGATCTACGGCCCTCCCTCTTGACTGTTGACATTACAGAATCCGGACCACCATCGTCCACCCGTGCGTCCCAACCTCTTCCTGCCACTATTCCGTACTAAATATGTTCTCAGCCATGCTCGTTGTTGCGCCGGTGTCGCGAGGAAGCACCAGTGTGGACTCTCCCTCGTCTTCCCCTCCAGCGACCTTGGGTGGTCCTGGTGTGGTATCTACCCCCTCATTGATGCCTCCTCCGCAAGGGGTCAATGTTGTAGCTGCGTCTACGATCGCAGTCCGGGCGGCCCGTACACGGGGTGTCCAGACCTCTCGTCCGCGAGCTGGTCAAAGTACACATGATGATGATGACGATATGATGCTTTTGAATGAAACCTTATCTCCACCTCCCTTGTGCCTTGACGACCCATTTGTCTCGCTTACTCTGAATGAAAAAACAGCCTTGTACGTTCGCTTATTTTTGATCAGCGAGTTACTCTGGCAACAATGAGGAAGATGGCTGCTCGCCATATGCAAATGTGAGAAGAGTTGAAACGTACCGAGCTCAAGGCTGAAAAAACCAAAGCCTATTCTCGCGAGCAGCTTTCGTGGTTTTACAGCGTAGTACGAGTCGGGCTCTTGACTGAAAACCCCACCCTGGTCGAAGCGTTTGATGTCGACATCGTAATGGCGGCCCCAAGTGACTAAAAGGTACCAGTGTATTTTCCCTGATTAAATACAAAGCGACCTACTAATCTGCTATTACTTGACACTACGCCAGCCGCGCCAATGGTAAAGGCTCACATTTCAGTTGCTCCCACTGTCCGCGACCTGCCAACGAATTGCCTACGGCCACATGTTTGCCCCGACCATGCCGCGGAGGTGCTGTCGTAGCCTAGGAGCATCATATGCTAGCCCTTGTCTCCAGCCGCCCATAACCAATGTACGCACCAAATCACGGAGTCACCGATGCGTGCAGTGCTTGATATCCCAATGGTCCCGGCTAGTCCACGGCCGTCCAACCATTCATATCGCACGCGACGACGTAGTACGTACGGTACCGTGGCCACTGGCCAGGCCCACTTGATAGCAATAGTCGCACAAAGGTAGCTGCACACAAGCTGTGCAACGCGCAGAGATGGTCGAGTAGATCCTGCAGTAGTAATACCAACAGAGAATCTTGAAATTTGCGTGTGTTGAAGAAGTCGATAAAGCCAGGCTGCCAGAGGACGTCGTGGCAGGAGGCAAGCAGGAGGTGTGTGTTGGCACACCGCGTCACAGCTTGCTCCGGCTTGATCGATTGATCGTTTTGTTTGCCTCCGACGCTCTTGAGCTCCAACCTAAAGGTTCGGCGCCCGCCTCGAAGAGGCCCAATCCTCAGTCATTCTTGTTACCGTTAGGTACAGGTCTTAGGGAGCTTGATTTTAACTCCTGTTTTTGTCAGCAGTTTTTGCGTAAGCACCTTTTCTGGCTCTCTGATTGGTTGAAACAATGTTTGAACCTCCTACACATCAGCATTGATTTGCCAAAAAATTCTATCATGTCAAGCACATCTTGTCATCTGGTTTTTGCATCCGCCGCCTTTTGGCCCGGCTCTTCAATATCAATGTTATTTCTCTCTCCAGATTGTTTCCTTCTTTCTCAATTCCCAAGCTACAGGCAGCTGTGTCATCCAGCCAGAGTTCACCAACGCCAACAACCTGAATGACATTCAGCGACTTGACAACCCTGCTCTTGGCAGCTCTGACTTGCCTCTGACAATGTGCAGAAACATCAGGCACAGTCTAGACTCTACGAATCTTGGGTTCATTTTCTGCAACAGTTCAACTGTGTTCTGTGTTTCCTTTTCGGAGTCTTACTCCCTTTACATGGTCAAATTTAAATCTGATGTGTTGTCGGCCCAATGCGAGCTGTGTCAGTGTTGACCGAGTGAGCTTTGGGCTGCTCATTCCACACAATAGTTTCTACTTGTTTTTCGTTCTCGTAACATAACCAACCATGCTAATTTTTGTGTGGAACAACACCTGTGTGCCGGGGCCCAGTGTCAGCAACAGCCTCTGGGTCGGCTAAACAGCGAGTAACCCGACGAGAACCCCAACCAGGATAAACCCGATAGACACTAGTAGCTCGTATGTTCCCCGAGCAGTAGGACTAGTCGTACGGCGTCCTCCCTAGGAGGCCGTATGTTGTAGGTCGGGATGCGAGGCGGAACCAGGAACGAGTCGAAGAGGGTGTGATATCCACTCAGGTATACAACCCGGGGTGTGGATACAACCCGTAGTACGGTGCGAGGGAAGCGGGGCAGGGTGGAGACAATGCCTATGTCAAGCCAAGGTAGAAGGCTGAGATTAGACGAGGTAGAATCTACTGTACATGGAGATTCTACTGTGCTTATATAGGCTTCTAATAAATTAAAGCTATCGCGGTCAATCGCGATCAGTTCCTGCACCGTAGGATTAAGGAGCATTAATGCTGATGCTCCTGGACTCCTCTGTGTTGGTTTCCGTGGCGTCGGTGGACCTAGGAGACCTGACATTCGGGTTTCCTAGTCCTAAGTGTCATCGTATCCAGTGGTTCAAACCCCGATCGGGTTTGCAACCACTCCTGTACTCCGTGTACTCTCCTGTGTCAGCCCTTGGTGCATCCGGGGACTAGAGCCCGTCTGTACAGGTTCCTAGTCCCTAACGTCTTCTGTATTCCGTGGCGCAGACTCCCTGAGTCTGCGGCTTTAGAATCCGAGGCCGGGTTTCAACCGTGAGAAGGTCACGTGGTGGCGTCATGAGAGTCCCGTGCCGCTAAGACGCGTCTGTATCCATACGGACGTGTCGCGCAAAAAAGTAGAACCCGGGCAATTCATGACACCCAGAACCAACACTACTTTTTGCACTTGAAATTATTTCTATGATTGAAATCAACCGGTAGCAGGCCATGCCGCTTGTCGGCCTTACTTGCTTTATCAAGAAACTGGAATGGATCTATATCCATGTCAGTCACACAAGACTGTATGGTTCCGTGGACTTTGCGATATTTTTGAGTTAATGAAGTTGTCTGTTCGACGTTTACGTGACTTGGAGGTAGACGCTCAACATTGAAAAACCCTCTAAAATTAGTGCAACGGTTGGGGTTTTTATTTCATTGTACAGGGTCTTGAGCATACGAAAAGGGAAAGAGAATGAGAGGATTCAAGAGAACTCAGTGGGACCTTGAGTCATAGTTGAACTGCTGTACAAAGATTAAATCAAACAATTTTGATTGGATTTGGAATAGATTAGAGTACACCAGCAGCTAAAATATGTATAAGGAAAACACAATGCAGTGGGAGGTCATGAACATGAAAACCTATGTTTGTGACGGCCCAGAATCCACCCAGATAAAATGTACAATGTTGTACTACCGTCAGGCTCAAATGATTTGGTGATGCACGCCAGAGTCACTGTCACTGCATTCAGGTCAATGATTGGTGCAGCTTGCCGAGCTGCACCACCATGAGCCGTGCTGAGCTGAGGTGTCCCGACACAGTCTGCCGTGATGATGGCAGCAGACCTGTGTCGTGCTATACCGCCATGAGTTGAGTCAGGGTTGGCAGACTCCACTGTGCTTTGCCTCCCACCTCCGACCAATCTTGGCACACCCTGCCTACCTTTGCTGGACCTCTCCTGCCCTGTGTCCCGGCCTTGACATGTTATGTGTTGTTTAGCACCTGGGAATATTCTCACCGCTTAGCTTTGATGAGGACTTTTTGAGAGTACTCCGTCATCCTTGGCATTGCTATTGTATCAATGCAGTGGGTGGCTGCCACTCACGCACACTCTCCCTCTTCCCCTCACTGCTTGATTCACTGGGATTGAGGCTGAGATTTTTTCTTTTTTTTTGCATAGGTATTCACTGCCACCAACTGCCCAGAGGCCCAATCTAGCAGCTATGAGAAACAAAGCCTCAGCTGTATTGGTGAGATTGGCCCATGATGTGACAGTCTGATGTCACTCAGCTGTCAGGATGCACAGGACCTGTCTGTAAGGAACCATTATTACTATTTTCTTCCTATTTTAGTTACTCTTTAGCTACGAGTCACATGTATCTCGATCACCTGATCTTATCTATCTTTTATCACAAACCACTACGCCACATCGCTCAAAGCGCCTTTCCAGCCCTCTCTGAGGCACTGATAGAGGCACGAGCTCTGGTATTGCCTTGCCTGGCACACACACTAGGCACTAGGCGACTATAACATTACACGATTCCCCTTTTTTACGCTACACTTATGTCCTTATCACGACAGGTCATTTCGGCCTATAGTCTGCTCAGTTCTCTGGATATCCGGAGTCTACTGCACGGGGGCACGGAATATCCGGCCCTTGGTAGTCTCTTGAAGAGTATAGACAGTAGTCTACCACTCAATAACGCTCGATCCCCCGCCACGGCAGGTGTACGATGTTTCTCCAGTTGTGAGCGCTCCTCGAGCCTTACATGTCTATAGTGAGTACTTATCTCGAGGATTTGACTACCAGCTGTGGACTTGGAAATGGAGGCAGACCGCAGCGGACTATGTCTGCCCTCGGATTGGTCACACTCAGCCACGATGCCTCTGGTGCACCTTGTGCTGTGGAGGGGTCTGAATGCAGTGAGTGTCACCTGGTGATCTGGATATTGAGGCATGCGAGCAGGTGAATGCAGGTACAAAAAAAGCTTGCCATCATGCCGAGGATCATTGGAATACATTGTAAGTGTTGGCATAAAGCTGTTGAGGCAAGCAGCCTAAATCTGAGGCCACGTCATGTTGCCCATGTATTGATGTATAAACATCGAAAACGGGACTGTTGTGTGCATATGGTGCTGTTCCACTGGCCATTTGACCCACTGTTGCAACTGTGGAGATTAATGTTCAGTTCCAGGACCTGTTGATACAAGTTATGGGGGTAAAAGTGATTGAGTACAGAGATTAGAGAGTTTGCGGTGAGCCACCAGATCAACTGGTGGCTAATTTTTCTCCGCAACTTGCTATCCTCTAGGGCCAGTTCAGCCACTATTTCTAGCTCCTGAGGAGGGGATGAAATAGTGGCTACCACAGCTCCAAAGCTTGTAATATCATTTTATACCAGGAGCCACTAGTTACACTGGTGGCTCACCACAAACTCTCTATTGTGGAAGGAAGATGAGAAATATGGCTGACTTAGCTACCTGAGTCGTGTAAAAGATGACACATGCATGTACCAACCCAGGATAATATTTCCAGCCTTGTTCCAGCTCACAAAGTCACACACCACCACTCTAGCAGTCAAGTCAAGAACCAGAGAAAAGCAGAGAAATTCACTATATCCGAGCTGAGGATGGCCAGTTTTGCATAAGTAGTTAGCAATGGAATCTGAGGAGGTAGTCAACAATGCACCTTGGAGCCCAATTTTGGTCTGCCTGCAACAATTTTGGGCAGAGGGTTCCCAATTGGTCTGCTAGTCAGTTTCCCCTGAATCCCATGGCCGAAAGCGCAAAAGAAGAGTGGGAGAGGTGCCTTGAGTACTCCAGGAGTCCAAGCACAGAAGGTGAGGGGCAGGAGTGTTATAGACAAGCTGAACAATGCCGACTTGGTGGTGGATGGTAGACAACACCATGTTATCTGAGTCCCGAGAAGTACCAAGCTTGTTTTGCAATTCTGAGTACATAGAAAGCTTCCTTATTCTTTCTTACATCCCCTATATTATTTTCATGATTTTAGAGGATGTGGATATGAAGCTTCAAGCAGCCGTGGCACGGTTGGAGCTGAAGCAGTGTTACTTTGCTGTACCTTATTTGGTTCGTAGCCCCAAATGGTAATAAATGCAAGTCATGTGACATATTTGCGACATTTTTGGTCCTCCCCCCTCAGACTCCCCCCAAATAGGCACATCAGGATAAATCCTGTTTGTGAAAAACCCAACCGTGATAAGCGCAGCCACGTGCTTGGCGAACGCGGTTGGTCACGAGCCTAGCTGTGTGACAGTCCAGCTGACACTCCAATCAATCAGCTGACCTCTTGCCGGATCCGATAATCAATCCAGGCTCCTACCCGCGCACTTGTGCAAGACAGAGCAGGCGCAATTAAATATTGAATTACTTATGAGGTGTAGTAATACAAAAAGACAAATCATTGATAGCCGACACTAATACTCCCGAACTTCAAAGGCCCTAACCTCTCCACGGCGGCTGGCACTTAGCAGACGTAAACAACATAGCCACCCGCATGGCTGGGCTGCTACCTTTTCGTTAGCTCGATTGCGGTGCCCCTAGAAAATTTATTGATGGGCTTTATAACCCCTCAGCAGCCCCCCATGATTATTTTGACATTTCTTTGAAACACAGAGGTCCACAAGGAATATTTTCGGCAAATGTGGCTATGTTGTTTACATCTGTTAAGTGCCAGCCGCCGTGGAGAGGTTAGGGCCTTTGAAGTTCAGGAGTATTAGTGTCAGCTATCAATGATTTGTCTTTTTGTATTACTGTGAAATCGCAATTTGCCGGTAGCACCGCATTTGGCACGCATGGTTTTTGATTGGGTATGATACCCATCCCAGCGAGAGCTGGTGTGCGTACATCAAGGGGCAACTGATCCCCGAAATTCACACTACACCTCGATTTTTTTTTTCCAGGGAAATCGGGGACCACCCCCCCCCCCTAGAAAAGGAAATTCCCATTTTGGGAAGCCGTCAAATCCATCGGCAGCAGGTTATTCAGAGCCCCGTTGCGCCACGGCCCACTGGGTGTACATAGAACAGAGGGACCCCCCCCCCCCCCCTCCCCCATATTAGGAAATTTCTTGTCTCCGGAGCCCCTTGGCGTACATACATGGTCATCGTTGTACACAGCACAAGTTGTAACGGTATGGCCAGAATAAACAAATTATATGTACGTGAATGTGAATTGTCCTTGATTCTTTTGGAAGCATTGCATCTTTGACATCCTAGCCTTTCTAATACCTTTTTTCCGTTATAATTTCCCATGCTTGTGCCGACATTCCTGAGGTAGGTGAGTAACGTTAACGAGAACTGATCTATAACACACTTTTGCCTTTCTACAGCGTCCTCTGCACCTTGGTCCTCGGTTTCTGAGTCTCATTCGTTCTTTGTTGTTCGCCCGGATGAGGTTGTTACCATGACGGCAGTAGCCTTGGATGTTATCTGGATGATTGGATCCCCCCCTGCTACCTTCAAAACCGGTGTCGGTGCAATATTCTGAGAGCAAACCATTAGCCAAAAAAAAAAGTCGTGGGAAGAAATCTCATTGAACGAGCCTGTGCACTTGTTTCCACCGCTATCGATATAATATCGACGCTTCCGTCCCTCATTCCGACCCAAAGCTTCCATATATCAGCAAGAGTTGTAGGTTCCCACGTCAACACCGAAATCGGGGCCGGGAATACCATGGTGGTCAGATGTATCCCACGCACAAGGGAGAAGACGTTCAAGCGACCGTCAATTCCACCACATGCTAAAAGATCTCCATCGTCACCGAGTTTTAGAACATCAGGGCGAATATACGGAGGACGGAAAAGAAATTTGAATGTGGACGCCATTGTGATGCTTGTTGCGTCTAATAGTATCCAAGGGGCTTTATATATGCTGAGGGCTGGTGGTCGGGTCCGAGGATAATTCTGTCGCGGCCTGGGCCGGGCACACTGTGCACCGAAAAAGCTTAATTTCGGAGGCATGCGCTTGAGAGAGCCGTGCGCGAAGAAGAGCTTGGAGCGGAACTCGATCTGCAACCTTCCAATTCGGAACACCGTTGGTTTTAGAATAACAGTGTATTTGACAGTTTTCAGCATCTTCCCGCAATGGCCCTAATTTGACAAGTAAGCTTCGACTCTCGACCCAACACTCACTTTCTCGACATGTGGAGATTTCCCAGACAACCAACGTACAAAAGCGGGTCTAGATTGTCACTTCTAC
Source organism: Mycena olivaceomarginata (assembly GCA_029378375.1). NCBI lineage: Eukaryota > Fungi > Basidiomycota > Agaricomycetes > Agaricales > Mycenaceae > Mycena > Mycena olivaceomarginata. Next base: position 12,402 of record JARKIC010000384.1, read on the forward strand.
CAATACATAGTCTCTCGCAGACAGAGTCAATGAAACATTTGAGCCAACGATTACTCGACCCACCTTCGAAATGTATCATGTTAGCTAGGAGGATGTTCACCTGCCGCGGCAAAAACACAGCCACCATTGGGTTCAATCTTCAATTTCTGAGACTATCATGGTAGATATGTTGGCTTTGAGGAGGAAGACATTCCGCCAAACATGAGTATAAATAAAGCGGGATATTTATGGCGCCGCGGGCCCCCCTGGCAAAGTGAACGAAAAAAATACAGTATAGGGTATTCACGAGTAACAGACCCTCCGTGCCACCCTTGGGGGCTGAGCTTATGGAGGGCTCAAGGACAATAGTGGGCCTTCGGAGGGTTGCCCACCCGGGGCAACATCCTCACTTATCTCCCTGCTGTAGACCCTTCGCGCTGCGCACTCTTGACAATAAATTAGCTATGCCTCAAAATACATTGCCTGTACAGTAACTTTGCAGAGAACTACTTGGCTGGTCACACAGGATGAAGGCGGGAATGGCGGGCGGGATGAGGCGGGACGATGAGACGGACTGCTCGGTCCACGTGTCAAGCCATGCCGCTGCCATGGCAAGTTGATGCGAGATTGCACCGAAATCTAATCACATCAGGTCACGGATTTTGCGTTTGAAAACTAAAATGAAAACTGGCTCGAAAACGGCCGCGAAAGCTCAACTGTGAACGACCCTATTTGTCTGGGCTGTGGAAAAGGAAATAATGCCTCCGGGGGGGATCTGAGTAGGGAGAAATGTTCGCAGAGGCCAGGGGTATCGATTCCCGGCTTCAGAAAAAGGCTCCGAGACTGCGCTGGAATTGAAATGGTCTTGCGGACGTCTCTGATCTCAGGTCATGCGTTTCAAAATGCAAGCCATTGCAATTGACCATGATCCCGGGTCATGCATTTCAAAATGCAAGCCGCTGAAATTGAGGACAGTGATCCCGAGTCACTCCTTTCAAAATGTTACCGGGACGTTGCTTGATGAAGACGGTCGGAAGAACTCACGGGGGAGTGTTGGATTTATGATTTGAGGCATCCCTCACAGCCTCATTCGGAAACATAGAAGCGGAACACCAATTTCAGGGGACAACTCCTGCATCAAGAATTCCTTAAATGTGTTTGCTATTTTGTCCAAGGGGAAATCGGGATTAAAATTCCGTACGTGAGGAGGGGGGGGGGGGTCCAGGATGGGCTGAAAAAAACTTTTCAGTACATAAAGTTTAGAGCTTCAAAATGGTTCATAGGCCATGAGAGGGGTGTTGGGTGGGTGTAATAAACACAAATAAGTGCCCAGGGACTGTACAAAATAAGTTTTATCTGTCTGACCCCATTAAAGTAAGAACAAGGTTGTAAGAACTCAGTCGGACACACAAAGGTGGAATCGACTGAGGTGAGTATGTGGGCATCGCAATATATATAGGTAGAGTGAGTCATAACATCAGAGGAGTGAGTCAGAGATATCAGAACAAGTGAGTCAGAGATATCAGAACATATGGTGCTCATAGAAACGAGCACATGGAAATATATATAGGAGGCAAGATGCCATCCTTCATGAATAGACAGGAGCACATATGTTCCATGTGCATCTGAGGAAAGATGGGGATAGCATACCGGCGGGTCTCCTTCAACACCCATGCTTTCCGTGACTCAAGCCAAGTTGAAGTCAACTGCGGCGCTCGTAACGGTCGCGAACCTCACTCCAAGCGGTCTTGAATCTACCAAAAATGACGACATCGAGTCCCTGGTAGACGTGGGTGCTTGTGAGACGGGTACCCGATCACTTCAATATTGTGCTCGTGCGCACACTTGAGGAAGGCACGACTGTAGTGGGAGACGTGGCCGTCAACAGCAATAGGTCGACGCCGGCCGCGAGCTTTAGCGCGGGTGTATCGTTCCCAATCCTTCAGCCAATTGACACTGATCTCGCCGTCGATGTAGTCTTTCTTGGAATATCCCAATCTATCAGATCAGTGAGTGCAAAGTATATTGGGTTTCTCATGACACTCACGAAGCATTCAAGGGATTATCCTGTTTCCAGCTTGCTTGGAAAGCTTCGCCTCTGAAAATGACGAGGGGAGGGGTGGACGTGCCATCGCCGCAGATGCACACAAGTGCGGTAATGTTTTCCCTGTCCCCGCTGCCCTGCTGGTGCTGACGCTTCTTCCCTTTCCCTCCAATCACTCGCTCCTTCTGTCTTATACCCTTCTGGAACCCCGACTCATCTGCACCGTATATCAACTCATCCGGGATGCGATCATCCCCACCCTTGCCTTCAATAACGCGCTCCAGCAAATCGAAGTAGTCGTTCTTCGTGATCGGGTTCACGGCACGCACCCGGGATTTGTCCAGAGGGGCTGACCAGTATGTCCTGAGCTCGTCGTGGTCCGAGACAAACCGCCGTGTCCACTGGCCGCCAACACTGTTTGCAGGGAATCTGTTGCCGTGGCGGGCTCCAGCGATCTCGTCAACATGCTCCTTCAGCCTCCGGTGGCTCAAGGGAAAGCCCCGATTCGCGCATTCAATTGCATAGTCGATAACGACGTGTTCCTCGGGGTCTGTGAGCCACTTTTGCTCCTTGTGGACTTCATGCGTGCTCTGCCCTCCCTTGATGCGCCGGCCCAGGGTGGACTTTGAAAGCTTGATACGCTTCTTGGTTTTGTTAAAGCACTCATCGGTCGCTTGCTTGCACGCTTCGCGCAGGCCAAGCGGCGGCTTCTCAGGTAAAGATGACGCCTGGCTGGTCCTCCAGATATGGATGGCACGTCGGTAGTATTCGTCTCGGAGGGCTGCAAAGGCCCTGTCTTTGACTCTATCGGATTTGGCGCGTCCGACCATACTGAGGGCGCAGTGTTCAACGTGTGAGAAAAATCTGCGATGTGGCTTGAGGAGTTGAGCCAAATCCGGAAGTGTGATGTGACAACCCCAATACGACTCGTTCAGTCCAAACTGCCCATTTGTGAGCGCTGCGCTTCAAAGTGCGAATTAAACCATTCAATTGTGTTTACAAGTTACCTTGTGCTCTAGAAAGCCTTTTGGAAGGAAAGGGAGGCTGCGCAGCACTTCTCCCCTCTGCCGCGGCAAAAGCACGGCCACTGATGCAACCATTTTGGTGTGCGACCGCGACATTGTCCTATCAACTCTATGGTATCATTCGAGATGGTTAGATTTTGGAAAGCTTCTTCTTTCGTTGCAACTCTACCCACTTTTGAACTGCAAATCAAGTAGGTTTCAGTTCAGAATGATGTTTCATGATCGGGAAACTCAGGCATCCATGGGTTGATAACCTGCCATGATTGCGTTACCTCAAGTATATCCCACCTTTTTGGATGCAAACAGAGTGTGTTTGCTGCGAGCTTACCGGTTTTGAACAGCAAATCCAATAGAATATGAATTCTAGTCAGAGATTGGGATAGTGTTTTCACGCAAGCATTATGAACCATTACAAGGCATTTGTTGGATGCAGGTCATGCATTCAGAGTTTTTAACCTCATCCCAGGTTGAATTGGCGCCAGAGATAGGTTCCTAGTCCGGCCAGGATGGCAGTCACAGATAGTACGTCATAAGCCGAATTATGAGTTCGTGCGCAGCAATCATCGAACAACTTTGGTGGTAAGCGATCAAAAATCACTGCTGATGCAAAAGGTAGTGTAGTTAATGTTAGAATGCAGGGTGCCGAAAATGCGAGTGTTGTAGGTTGGGTAGGTTGGGCTCGAGAAAGTCGGGTCATCTGTTTGTGAGTTAGAGGTTGAAGTTACTCCGAAATGAATAAAACAAACCAAGATATCCGGTACTGTCCAAGAGGTAAGGTGGGAATGTAAGAGTTGAATCGTAATTGGCTGGTGGCTCGGTTCGGGCTTCAGATGACCATTGTTGGATCAAGTAGCTCACCAGGGAGAGTGTTATCCCAGCTGGATATCGAAGATCCCAGTCCTCCAATTGAATGATAGAAACCACTGGCCAGCCAGGTCAATGTTTGTTTCTGTCTCGATAACTTCATCTAACCTTCGTATTTTGGGGCATAGGGTGGCCAGTTGCGACATCTGTTTGGGCTCTGGGGGATTAAGGTCGTTGCAACCTGCCAAGTTGCGACCTCTGTTTGGGTTCTGGGTTTTGGGGGATCAAGGTCATTGCACCCTGCCAAGTTGCGACTTCTGTTTGGGTTCTGGGGGATAAAAGTCGCAACCTGGTCAGCTGCGACCTCTGTTTGGGTTCTGGGGGATAAAAGTTGCAACCTGGCCAGTTGCGACCTCTGTTTGGGTTTTGGGGGTTAAAAGTCGCAACCGCCAGTTGCGACTTCTGTTTGGGTTCTGGGGGATAAAAGTCATCGCAACCTGTCAACTTGCGACCTCTGTTTGGGTTATAAAAGTCGCAAGCTGGCAAGTTGCGACTTCTGTTTGGGTTCTGGGGATCAGATCTAGCCAGTCAGTGATGCTTGCCCCTGCTAATTAATCTCTGTTCTGGACCAAGAGACGCGAAGGCGACCCTTCACGGGTATTGTCAATTTCATTGGCAAACCCTGATTCTCATAATTTATGCCTCCCCCATCACCTTCGCTCTGACCTTACTCATTTATCCATCTTCTCTAGCTCCTCCCGGCAGTCTGCATTTTCGAATTAGTACAGTACGCATGACTTAGAAGTTGAACCAAATATCAAAATACTCCCACAGGCTTAACTTTATAAAGAGGGTGATGAACCTGAGGGAAATTGGCAACCTCCTCAACCGAAGTGGGGGACCGCGACTTAGAAAGATTCTGAATCTTACTTCAGAGAAAAAGAGCCAGAATTGAGTATGTTGGGAGGGTCCAAAGGATTGCCCGCCAAAACAACGGATCACATCTGTATGTAGCTCACAGTGGCCGCCGTAGAGCGTTATACTATTTTTTGTCCGGTAGCTGGCCACTTAGACAATGTCATGGATGGAATTCCATCGCATTCGAATCAATAGTGGTCACATTTAACATCTTTGCCTATGCCCCGCCTAAAATGAAATCACACCAAGGATCGGAAGGCTACTTTACTTTTTGTTGGCCACAGCCCGACCTAATAGCATGAAATGGCCCTAGCACGGATGGAATCTCGGAATTCCATCACATTTGAATCAATAGCGGTCACATTTAACATCCGTATCCTGTTTTGCCTATGCCGCGCCTAAAATAAAGTCGCACCAAGGATTGGACCGCTACTTTACTTTTTGTTGGTCACAGCCCGAACCAATAGCATGAAATGGCCCTAGCACGGATGGAATCTCGGAATTCCATCGCATTCAAATCAATCGCGGTCACATTTAACATCCTTGCCGATGCTCCGCTTTAAATAAAATCGCACCAACGATTGGACGGCTATTTTTTTTTTTTTGGCCACAGCCCGAACCAATGGCATGAAATGGCCCTAGCACGGATGGAATCTCGGAATTCCATCACATTCAAATCAATAGTGGTCACATTTAACATCCTTGCCTATGCCCCGGCTAAAATGAAATCGCACCAACGATTGGACAGCTACTTTACTTTTTGTTGGCCACAGCCAGAACCAATAGCATGAAATGGCCCTAGCACGGATGGAATCTCAGAATTCCATCGCATTCGAATCAATAGTGGTCACATTTAATATCTTTGCCTATGCCCCTGCCTTAACAAAAGTCGCACCAACGATTGGACGGCTACTTTACTTTTTGTTGGCCACAGCCTGAACCAGTAGCATTAAATAGCCCTCGCACGTATCGAATCTCGGAATTCCATCACATTCGAATCAATAGCGGTCACATTTAACATCCGTATCCTGTTTTGCCTATGCCGTGTCTAAAATAAAATCGCACCAAGAATTGGACCGCTACTTTTTATCCGTCACATGCAAATCCAAACTCATTGAATTTTAAAAGAGCACTGGATTTTCTAGGCTCAATTATTTCATACATTTACAATTCAGTACACTGTTATACTTTTGGACGAAATACAACTATCACTTCAACTGCACAATTGGAGGTGTTGAGGTCGTACTTCCAATATTTCTCGAGGATTCCCATCTTGATAATATAGTCTGCAGCGAGACCGTTCCTTTTTGCTGTGCTCCATGCAGCTATCATCGAGGCAGTGCGTTCGTCACACATCTCCGATGCGGAGACACTGAACAGTTTAATGCCGAGTTTGTAGGAAAGATGTTGGTGCGAAAGCCATGTAGAAAGAAAAGGTGGACTCACGGCAATCTGACTGGCATCCGAATTGTTCTTTCTGGCCTTCCACCATGATATACCAACACCTCCCCGGCCTATATGTTCGCGGCCTGGACTGTCCCTGCTGCGGATGTGAGCGTATACGACTCGAGTGCCTCTAATATAAGAACGAGGTAGGGGCGGTTATTTTGAAGAACTAGGCGGTATTGAGAACTATATTATACGTGTGAATTGCGTTTTAAATGAAGGGGTTTGGTCCACTGCAAGACAAGGAAGGTGTCGCGTCGATTCTGGATGCGGCACGCCCGGGCCGGTCACGTGTGCTCTCTTACTCTCTCCCATCGACGCGTCTCCCCAACTCACCAGACCCGTCGTTTCGCTTTTTATATGGCACGAAGCAGGGCCCAAAAGGAAATTTCATGTAAAATGGCTTTTCCAATGCGGGATCACACGGAAATGTCCACCACTACGGCTACTGTGCGGGGCGTTCTAGCCAAAAACAGCCGAATTTGACTCAGAAAATGACCCCGAGGTGCTAACAAAAATCCCCCGCCTCCGCCCTGCGCCCTATGTTTCCCAATAGTTTGAGCCTACTGCCAAAGAAAATCGTTGAGAATTGAGCCCACAGCGATTTATATCTTGAAAACTGACCGAAAAAAGCTGCGCCCTAAGTTCGGCAAATGGCTGTAATCGAAGTTGTTGAGAACCTATGGATCTGTGTTATGGTCGGAACAATTTTTCTAATTCCAAATACTGCCTGAGAAAACATAAAATTCATCCACCAAAATGCCCCGCAGTTTGTGTCTCTTCCGTATCGCCTGGTCAACGCTGTCTGGTTTGCTGCGCATTGCTGCTCGAATGCGAGCAGAAATCTGGTTCGAAATGTGCCCCAGATCACGGGAGGCGATCCCACCTCCTCGTGGGTCATGCTCAGAACCGTGATGACGCTGAAGCGGGTGGCAAGGGATGGGAGGACGAGGTGGAGGCAGGAGAGAGGCCGTATGGCGATGAAGGTACGCGTCGAACTTTGTATCAGACACGCAGTCGATGACCAATAGCAATCCCGCCATATCTAGGCCCCGTCCAGAAGTCATTGGACGTGAAACTCCTATTTGGGAGCATTTTGCTTCCTGTTCTTTGAGAAGTGGAATGAGCATGAATTTTCTTTGTGGAATTGTGTTTGTGTGCCTGAAATGAGTTCTCTGGAGAACACAAAAATTAACCACCAGCAAACTGAAATGTGGAATGTTTCCTATTTGGGAGCATTTTGCTTCCTGTTCTTTGAGAAGCAGAATGAGTAGGGGTTTTTTTGGGGAATTGTGTTTGTGGCCTTGACATGAGTCCGCTGGGTGGAGAACACAAAAATTAACCAGGGGCGAACGGAGTTGTGCAATATTTCCATATTTGGCAGTATTTTGCTTCGTGTTCCTTCAGAAGTGGAATGAGTATGTATTTTTTTGGGGAATTGTGTTTGTGGCTTTGACATGAGTCCTCTGGGTGGAGAACACAAAAATTAACCACTGGCGAACGGAGTTGTGCAATATTTCCATATTTGGAAGTATTTTGTTTCGTGTTCCTTCAGAAGTGGAATGAGTATGGATTTTTGGGGGGAATTGTGTTTGTTGCCTTGACATGAGTCCGCTGGGTGGAGAACACAAAAATTAACCACGGGCGAACGGAGTTGTGCAACATTTCCATATTTGGAAGTATTTTGCTTCGTGTTCCTTCAGAAGTGGAATGAGTATGGATTTTTTCCTGGGATTGTGTTTGTGTGCCCGAAACAAATTATCTGGACAGCAACCACAAAAATTAACCACAGGTGAACCAAGTTGTGCAATATTTCCATATTTGGGTGTATTTTGCTTCCTGTTCATTCAGAAGTGGAATGAGTACAGTTTTTTCGGGGGAATTGTGATCCGGCCCCATTTTCGAGTGTTTTGGGCAGTTTGGACAGGGAAAAGGCAGCACTTGCCTGATTTAAGGTTTGCAGGCATCTAAGCATTGGATTGAAGCCAGGACATGCAAAAATGGCCACGTATACATTGTCTGGGTCAAGTCTGGGTGATTTAACAGCGAATTTACTCAAGGCTCTGTCCCTCAACTCTCCGGTTAGTCATCGGCTTGCATATTTCACCTGCATATCACATACTCACATCCCCCTGACCCAGCACGAGTCTCCTCCTTGCCTCCCCTGCCTCGCGCCCCCTTTTATTCCCATCCCCTCCTTACACTCGGGCGCCTCCACACGACGCCCCCATCGCCGTGCTGACTGACACATTCACACCAACCCAGCAGACGCTCGACGAGGCGGTTGTCAATGGGACTATACAGGGCTTCGTGGGCGTCAACGCCGTTCTTTTCGTGGGGCATGGCTCTGTCACATGTTTACTAAGGTATTTGTGTTGTCCCTCACAAAATATTGGGTCACTGGGACATGTCGTGGGCATGCTAGACGGCATTCGGCGCGAAACGGCCTGAAAACACAAATTACCTAATACACAATATTTTCACAAATTCCTCTCTGTCACTAATTCCGTACGCTCGTCCCCATCCGGTATCCAGGTAAATAGAGCCAAATCCATCACTCGCTAACGCTCGGACGACAGTCCTGGATACCCTGTTGTGCACTCTTTGTCTGATTGTTGGCTTTGTTTGTGTGATTTTAGTAATTCAGGCTTACGTCCCTGTCTCACTGAGATTCTTCGTTAACGTCGACTGGTTCACGAGTCTACTAATTCCGCATGAATTAGCCCAAAATATCTTGATACATTTCATTCAAATCGGTGGAGAACTGGTTAAGATATTTACAATTTTCCGAAAACGTCCCAAAAGAAGAAATTTTCGTTCACGCCTTCGGTTCCGACATTAGCTGTAAATACGCCCTCCACAAAAATACCAAGCCGGATCTTTAAATTTGGTCTTTGCTGCGCGGAGACTGCTCGAATCTGCGTTGAACTCCGTCCTACTTCATGTATTGGACAAAATTCAAAAATCCGGCTTTGTAGTGCTATTGTGACGATGATTTCCGTTTGACTTTCTCATTAGAGTATGGGGCCAACGTGCACAGGTAAATAGTTATAACGTTTGTAAAACTGGAACTACTGGTTACTGCGAACCAAACAGATACAAAGCTGCCGGACCGATCAAGGGCGGTGCGCGTCTCCAAATTCAAGCCCAGATCGACCGGTCTCTCTACGAACGATTGTCTTCGTACGAGAAATCGGCTACCGGACCGGTCTATGGGGCGCCAGGTGAAGGCCGCACTTGAAACGTCCGACTTAATTGGTTCAATTCAATTGATGCGCTCGACTCAATTGATTCCGTTCAATTGATGCGCCGGCTGCATAGGCATCCCGAGCCCGCCCCCGACTCAATTGATGCACTCACGTCACGAGTCCCAGAATGCAGTATGTAGATTACATAAGTGAACTAATCCGAGTCTTTTTCAAGCTCGTGGTGCATCCAACACCGTTCCTCGGCGCGCACCGTGCGCAGCACAGGCAGCGCCGCTTCAACTGCTTTCCACTTCCCGTGCAGCGCAACAGTTTCCGGAGTTTCAGGCGGCGGGGGTCTACCAATCGGTCTGAACACCCGCTCGGTCGTGATGCACTCGAGTTTCGGGAAAACACTCGAGAGAAAGGCCGCGACGATAAGTGGGAGGCCTATTGGCGAGTCCACGACGTGCAGAGAAGTGAGGTGCCGCTGCTGTCGACGCTCTTCTTCGGGATTCCCGGCTTCCCACTCCGCCACCTCCGTCGCGTCGAGCGATAATTCCAGCATCCAGAGACGGGGGCAGAATTGAGCGAAGGCAAGGAGGGCGCGGAGCGTCATGCGCGGGGAGATGTGCTTGAACGAGCTGGCGCAGAGTTGGAGGCGCATGATCCGTGGCCAGGCGCGGGCCATGTCCGCGGCTGCGACGTCGTCGAGGTCGAGGCCAACGGGCCCCGCGATGGTGACGCTCTCCAATTTGCGGAACATGAAGAGGGGGAGGAGATGTGCGCCGCGAATCGCGTAAAGGGCGATCTGGGCCTGGTCGGCTGTATCTTGGGCAGACTCCTCGGGCTCTATCGAAAGGGACGATAATGACTTTCGATGGCAGTTCAGCTCGACGGCGGTGTAACATTTTGCGATCGCGTTTGCTGGGGTGTTCCTTGGGACTGTGACAGCAACACGGCGCAGGAGGCAATGCCGAAACTGGGCGAGGACTTCTGTAGCTGCACTGACGTCGGTTAGAGTCATAGACAGTTCCTCGAGTGCAGAAGAAGGCACTTCAGATGGAGAGGGTGTAAGGAAGGGGCCGACTGGGGTTTGGTCGGATAGATATAAAGGATCGAAGTTTGGCAGCCTCGCAATGTGCTCCAAAGCCGCGGCATCAAGACAGGGAACTTCGAGGTTTTTGAGGTGAGTCAACTCTTTCACAAAGAAGGATACGCTCTCGCATCGCCCCACTAGCCCCTTCGAGCATGCGATGCTTACTTCCTCGAGCAAAGGACATTGCATGGCCAAGGTGGGGAGAAGGGATAAATGAGGGGTTGACTGATACAGTCCAAGTGTCAAAGAGGTCAATCGGGGACCCAAAAACAGGCAAAAATGAGGGAACAGAGCTGCGTCTGAGGTGTCCCACTCAATGGACTCGATGTTGGGGAATAAGGGTTCGGGCAGCAAGCACATTCGCAGCATCTCGTAAAAAGCCGCACTGTCCGGATAACTGTGCGCAGCGTCATACTTGAAAGATTTGACACGTCGAGAATAAGCAAGGGGACGCTCCCAGTCGCTGGGGAGGACGGGTCTTTTCAGGCGCTGAAGTAAAAAGTTAACCAATCTTTTTTCTGTCTCATACTTGACATTGCCACCGCACTCACCACTTCCTCCGACTCTGGATCATCCAGCAACTCCCAGATGTCCCCGGGCATGCAATCGAGGACGTGCATCACGGTGCTTTGGTATCTCCAGAGGACGTCGAGGGCCGGGTCTTGGAACGCTTTGCATGTTCTCGCTAGGGCGGCAAGAGTTTGCGAGGTGTCAGAATTAAGGCTACGAAAGTAGTGCTCAGCGCCATTGAGTGTCTTGTCGCAGATGAGGGACACAAATTCGGGGATGCGGAGGCTGCGATGCATTCGTTAAGTCAACGCGAAGCTCGAAGTTGGCTGGTGGCAAAAGAGTGACACGAGAAATTGCTGGCAGGTCACATGATGTGACCAGACATTAATACAGATAACTTAAAGGCAAGGATAAAGGGCCGCATCCACATGATGTTGATTCTTCTACAAAAGAAACATGGTTCATGCACTCTACCATTGTCAAAGTCGTATATCAGAGGTAGGACTAGGCCATGGATGCACATACAACAACAGAAGAGGTGAAGAACATCAGGAAAAAATAAATCCCCTGTAGCCAAGGCAAGATTTATGTAGCAAAGTGTAGGCTCTGTAGTCATGGGAGGGTATCTGTAGCCTTATGTAGCCACCTGTAGCCAGTGCATAGCCGATGTCGTATCACGTAGCCGGTACTGATACAATATCGCATCAATCGGCTCCGTAGCCGACATAGCCGCCCACCAAATGCAAACAATGTACAGTAGCGGACAATCAAAGTCCGCCTATTTTGGAAGCGTGGGAAATTGGTATACGACGACAACGGTGACCATTCCAAAGGTCCGAAAACACTGAAAGTAGTTATATTAGATGCTATTGAAGAGATCTGCACGAGCAGAATTTCGATTTTCTTGATTTTAAGCTGATGGGACCCCAAAATATTGAGAAAAGTCAAAAAAAATCGGATAAATACCGGGAAAAGTGCCAATCGACGCCTTTTGATTAGCTGAGTATGATTCCGGAAAGATCTACCCGATTCATCGAGCCGTTCCATCGATAAAAAATGATTTCTCTTTGACCTTCACCACCCACCATGCCCCCCAGACTGGTTGCTGCCCAGCCTGCAGGTTAAATTTCGTGAAAGGAAAGGTGTGCACCCAAGTTAAAGCATCTGCCTATTAATCTTGAGGCTTAATCAAATCCTCAGAACGTCCGAAACATTATGACACGACTGCAGATGGCATGAATAAAGCACAAAGTTCAGCATATCGTCACGCCGCCCAATTCCGGAACCAAAATGTTCTGGACAACTTTGGCTTTTCCAACTCTCGTGCCTTGACATCCACACCCCCTATCACATCGAAAAAACTGAAGGCAGCCATGCTTTTAGCGCAACAACCCAGGATTAATTTGGATGAATCTTCAGCTCCACCATCTCCCACTGTCCCTGCAACTCGGCCTGCTTCCGCGTCACCAGAAGCCACTGACACAGAATTTTTTCTGCCTTCAGAACCTGTGTCTTCAGCAGCAGTGTCAGATAGCGAGGACTTTCCCCCCATTTCTGGTGTGCCGAGCGAGACCGAGGGCGATCTTCCAGAGGAAGAATTGTCAGCTGAACAAGAAGATCAGGAGCAGCGTGGGGAGGCATGGGAGGACGAATTGGAGGAGAGGTTATCGAGCACCACTGGTACTCTCCGTGATTGGGGTGAAATTCGGACAGAGATCAAGGCCGAGCTCAAGAAAAATAGCAAGATCCTGCCTTTATCCCGAATTAACCAGCTCATGATTGTCTCCAATTTCGCCACACTCCGACTCAAGGGTGTGTCCCGCATTCAAGCTGGTGCTGAGATTGCTCGGCAGTGGTACGATGGCAAGGGATCAGGGGACTGGTTTGCTCGGAGGGTTCGTTCATTGGCACGTCACTATCAGCTCTTTGGACAGCTAGCTTCCTCGAGAAAGGCGTGGTGGAGCAAGGACTTCTCGATCATGGCTTCATGATGAGCGGGTCAAGGTTCGGGTCCCCACTATCAGCTCTTTGGACAGCTTCCTCGAGAAAGGCGTGGTGGAGCAAGGACTTCTCGATCATGGCTTCATGATGAGCGGGTCAAGGTTCGGGTCCTCGAATATTTGCGGAATGTACCAGCAGGCCAAGTCACACCCTTCGCACTTCAGAAGTTCATTAATTCTTCCCTTTTCCCTGAGCTTGACATCGAGCCCAAAAATCCTCTCAGTATTCGCACTGCTCGCCGATGGTTGATAAAGCTTGGTTGGACACACACCTTGGTCAAAAAGGGTGTGTATATGGACGGCCACGAGCGCGAGGATGTGGTTCATTATCGTAACCATGAATTCCTGCCGGCGATGCTCAAATTCGAAGCGCGGATGGTTCATTACGAATATTACGAGGACAAGGGGTCTGAACTCGTTCGGGAGGAGCCAAAACTCAAGCCAGGCGAGAAGGAACTCATCCCCCTCTTTCATGATGAGTGCTGCTTCCATGCCAATGATGAAGCAGGTCATGCCTGGTATTTCTTGTTAAATTTCCTCACCAACAATATTGACATTGAATCAGGTTGAATCTCAAGGAAGGTCAAACAGTGCTTGCCGTGGCCGTCTCATTCATGTGTCCGACTTTCTCAATCCTGAGTGTGGTCGCATTGTCATTCGGGACAAAGATGGCAATGTCCTTGAATATGCACGTGTTATCATTTATCCGGGTGGTGGGCCCACCGGCGACCCGTGGTGGGATACCAAACAGCTCCTTGCTCAAATCAAGGAAGCTATCCGAATTTTTGAGAAGGCCCATCCCGGGAAACAAGCTCTTTTCATCTTCGATCAATCCTCTGCTCATGCTTCACTTCCAGAAGACGCATTGAAGGCCTTTGAAATGAATAAGTCGGATGGGGGTAAACAGCGCAAGCAGCACGACACCATTATTCCCATGACCAACCCCTGTGAAACGCACCGAGGGAAGCCACAATCCATGACAAGTTCGGATGGCGAGCCAAAGGGGCTTTACACTGTCCTTCTCGAGCGTGGCTTCCCTGCAGTGGAGTTGAAAAAACTCAAAGCTAAATGCAAGCCGGTCTGCCCCATTGAAAATCACAACTGCTGTTTGGCCCGCCTTCTCTCCCAACAGGACGACTTCAAGAACCAACCATCCCAACTTGAAACATTGATCAAAGGTCTTGGCCACGAAATCATTTTTTTGCCAAAGTTTCATTGTGAATTGAATCCAATTGAAATGGTACGGAAATATACTTATTATTTCCTCAACTGATTATTCACAACAGTATTGGGGATGGTGCAAATACCCTGGGGTCGCAAGTGGTATTGTCTTCCCGGGTAAGTCTCACTAATGTCTCGATGACATAGACTCGTAACCAGTCTGCCTACGCCGTTCTAACAAGGCGGGCTTGTTGCCGTAGGCAGACTGGTACTTCTCGGATGTGTCAATCGAGCTGGGGCGGAGTTTGAAATTAAGTTAGTGAGGCCGATGACGCAATGATGCAATGAGCTGCGGCAATTCCGGAGATCACGGTCCGAAGTTGATCGCCACTACTGTTGTATTTCGTTCAATTCGTACAGTTTGGGGTGTGACACCATCGTACGAACTGACCCTTTCGTAACCGGTCCCCTTTAGGGAATTTGATCCACCGGCAACGCTCGGCTAAGCTCGGCTAGCTCGGCTAAGCCCAAAATCGCCTCTTTGACTGGGTGACTTACGAAAATTTTCGTAGGTTTTTGGCTGTGTGACGCGTGACCATACAAATTGAACGAGATACTACAGTAAAACTACCCTCAGGTTTTACAGTGTTCTGTCCCACAAATACAAAATGTAAGGAGGCAAAATTGGCTTTTGTAGCTGATTTCGGGTTCTTTTCAATTCCTTGAGCGCCTACTCGTTGTCAACATGACGGGAAGCAAGCGGCAAGGCGACACGTGCCCGCATCAATCACACTGCGGACGAGCGCACCGCCACACCCTTCTCGCTGCTGTCTTCATGGCGTCCGCAGGGCTCTCCCGCCGCCGCGCGCCCCGCCTCCGCCTCCGCGTCGTCCACGACCGCCGACGACGACGACGACCCCTCTTCCGCCTCCACCCCCGCACCCGCCTCGCCGTCCGAGAACGGCGGGGCACACGCCCACGCGGGCTCCGCCTTCGCGGGCGGCTCCTCGATGGCGTACGACCCACGCGACCTGCTCCTCGAGGCGGGTGAGGACGCGCGCGTGGGGGGCAAGCTGCCGCGGCTGACGCTCATGGAGGAGGTGCTGCTGCTGGGGATCAAGGACAAGCAGGGGTACCTGAGCTTTTGGAACGATAATATCAGCTATGCGCTGAGGGGATGTATACTCATTGAGCTGGCGCTGAGGCGGAGGATTGGGGTGGTTAAGGATCCGGGGCGGGTGGGTGCTGTCGAGGGGCTTTTATTTATGATTTATTGACGACGCACAGAAACGACTCCCTCTCCCGGATCGCCCGCTGACGGTCCTCTCGACGCGCCAGACGGGCGAGACGCTCCTTGACGAGACCTTCAAGATGATGAAGCAGACCGAGGACTCAGGCGAGCGCATGGGCGTCGGCACCTGGGTTGATTTGTTGAGCGGTGCGTCGTGTTTCCTTCGCCTTTGCCTTCTATCCTATCCGCCTTCACGCCCCTGGCCATCTCGTCTGTGTGCTGGTGCGGCCGAGATGCCCGCAAACGGAGTCCGGTGTGGCACGCGAGCCGAGTACGACGAGCCTTTGGACTTGCTCTTTGTCCATCGCTCGTTGGGAGGGTGTGCTGGCGGCGATCTCTATATTATATACCGTATTCGGACTTCGTTCGGTGCGCTCGGAATGTGATATTGGTGTGCTGGCGTCTCGTCTCGAACTGGGACGCGGCCTTCGCGCCGAGACGCGAGGCAACTACTTGCGAAGAGGCGTAGAGATCTAGACCCGCACTGCCCCCCCCGGATCGTGGCGCCAGACGTGCTGTGCCGATATCGCGCAGGTGCGCCCATGTCCATGCCCATGCCCACGCCCACGCGGGACGCAGGGCTTGTATCGTGCGACGGGCTCGGGCTGGTATCGCCGGCGTATGCATACGGCAAGCCGCAGCGGTTTATACGTCTCCATACTCGCGTCCGACGCGGGGTGTGCTTGCGCTTCGGTATGCGTACGCGTGTTTGGGCTTGGGTACGATGGAGCCCCCAGACTCGACTCGGGACTCCTGTCGGAGAACGGAGTTGCACGCGGGCGGTCTCACCCGCTCTGGAATACGCATACCGTTGTTCTTGTTTTTCTCGCTCATTTTTTCCGTCCCTCCCTCCCTCCTTTCCCCACTCACGCCTTCCGTCCCACCCAGGCGAGACCTGGAACGTCCTCAAGATCGGCTTCCAGCTCAAGCAGGTGCGCGAGCGCCTCGCCAAGGGGCCTCGTCGATAAGGGCGTCCTCCGGACCGAGAAGCGGAACTTTCTGCTGTTTGATATGGCGACGCATCCGGTTGTGAGTGCTTTTTTGTGGTCCTTCGAATTCGGAGTGGATGGAGGTGGGGTGGGAGAATGAGCAGTACGCAGGGGTGTGTGAGGCAGAGCCCAGCTGGCGGCGCCCTACTCCGCTTTGGGGAGCTGAGAGGAGACACGCAGGAGGAGGGAGGAGGGGCACCAGCGGCTGGCGCGCCTCCTTCCCAATACGTGCTCTCCACGCCGTCCTTATCGAATCTCACGGCGTCCCTCCCTCCCGCTTCCTGCTCTTCTCGCACCTCTCCTTCTAAATGCGCTCTGCTTCCCGATTCTATCATCTCTTCTATGCACGCCGCTGACCACCTCGCAGGCGGACGCACAAGTAAAAGCCGGCGTTGTGAACCGCGTCGTGGCGCTGCTTACGAGCGGGACGAGTGCGGTGCGTAGCGTTTTTTTCCGTCTTCCTCCTTCTTTTGTACTTGGGGGCGAGATGGGGGAGTTGGGGCTTCGACTGTTGTGTTTGCTGGGCGGCGGGTGGGGGAGGGGGAGTGGGGAGGGGGGGGCGGGGAGGGGATAGGGAGATGTGCGGCGTGTGTGTGGGTGTGGACACGCTCCTTGGAACCCTAGAGCTAACGACGCGGTGCGCGCCGGAGGAGGGGGATGAAGCTCAGGGACGCGGAGACAAGGGGTGAGTGCCGTATGCGGCCGGGCGTGTGAGACCGCCGGGCGGCTTCTCGCCTCCGGGGCGCAAGGGCAGGGCAGCGCGTCGCAGGGGGTGGGGAGGGAGACGTACTCCCTGAGGTGTGCAACACGGTGGCTGACGACGGAATGTCGGTTGGTGCGCGCCCGGTCTTACTCACGCTGTGACGGGCGAGGATGCGGGAACACGGTGGCTGACGACGGAATGTCGGTTGGTGCGCGCCCGGTCTCACTCACGCTGTGACGGGCGAGGATGCGGGACGAGCGAGGGTGCGCTGCCCCGCGTCCCGTAGGGCGGGCGTGTCGCGTGTCAGGTCGGGTGTGGAGCACGGTGTTGGCTGTGCGACGTATGTCTGCGTATGCAGCTGCGATCGCAGCTCCCGGGGGCGGGTGTAAAGGTGGCCGGGAGAGCGGGTGTGCAGCGTGTCGCATCGGCGAGAGCAGCGCGCTGTTCCGGGAGCTCAGGCGCCGTGCGCGGTCGCAATGTCGCTGCGTAAGATTCGTGTAAACATCTTCCCGACAGCTTTAACTTACACCCCAATATACTTCATTTGTTTCTCCCCTGAGAATGCCGTGCTTTTCGACAGGCTTTCAGTTGAATTGTCACGGCGATTTTGAAGTCGCTTGACAGACGCGAAGCAGTCTGTTCGCGTGACCGTGTTGGTCGTGACGCATCAGAAATCATTACGATCGCCTTCTCCTGACCTCCATGTCAATGGGCTTCTACAATGGCCTGCTGCTGGATGATGACATCCTCGACTGTATCATGACATTCTGTCCCACCTTTGGTACTCTGCAGTCCACCATCCTGGTGTCCAAGGCATGTTCCAGGCCCACCCAAAGGCAAGCCCAATTCAGAGTACGTTTACAGCGGTTAACCTCCAATGCAGTCAATTACTCGAAGTGTGGCATTCAATATAGTTGGTCCAGCTCTTCAGCAGGCATTGCGGGTGGTGAGATACCCGTACGATGGGTACACTTCGGACGACGACCCGTCTACGATGGCCGAGGCTTGCCCTGAGGACCACGATCCCACTGTGATCACAGCAGAAGAAAAGGCAACTCTGCAGGAGAACTCTCGGGTGATTGCGGTTCTCGAGGACATCTATAGCCTAATGTGCGTGCGCTCCCATTGCCACCCATGTCTGATCTTAACACCCGCGCAGAAACAAAGATCGCACGTCGAAGACGAGCGTCTTGACCTCGCAGGAATCATGGCGTTTCCGGCGCGCGATGTACCGTATCATGCTGTATTGCCACCTGTTCCCAGGCAATCGCTACTCGCAGGAGGAGATAGACCCCGACGACGAGGAGCTTCTCCACAAGATTCGGAAGCAACGCACGGCCATACTCAGCGAGTACCCCACAGACGATCTCCGGGAGTTGCATTCCACTGTGAAATTCCTTTGTAGCATTTTTGACAGCATTACCAACGCTCGTACGTTGTCCTCCCGCTCTGCGTCTTTGTTACTGACGACGTACTTTCAGAATCAAATGTCACTGAAGCCCTTCTTTCTACCGGCCCTTCCGGTGCCTTGCGGGCTTGGCAAGATCGTTCCTACCACGTTCTTGAAGACGACATCGACTTGATGTTCTTCGAGGACAACGAGGAAATTCCCCTCTTTGTGGGGTACCTCTCCCTCCCGCTTAAAAATATTTGGACTGCACGCAACATCACGCCTCCAAAGGAGGATGACCCCGCATCCATGTACATTCTAGATCAAGTCAACGGTGTGAACGACACCTGTGCGTACTTCTGTATAATGTGATCCCGTTCGACTCTGACGATCGTTCTCCAGGCTCGCATTGGTTAAAATGTAGCAATGGTAGCATGGTACCTTAACTCGATCACAAACATTACTGATGGTTGTAGTGGGTACTACTAGCATCACATTCTTGACTGACTTGCTTCAAAAGGTAGTCACGGTATACCCAAATTTACCAGTGGTACCAGTGGTAAGCTAATCCATTACAAAAGTTACTGACTACCCTTACAGCTATTTGCGGTACATAAGGTGCGGACCGTTTTTTTTTTTTTTGCAACATTTTGCTTAGAACACTCACCATGACCTCAATTCTGGTCAGAATCCTTCGGGAGTAGGTGCGTTCGACTCGCACTGAAAATCCGCAGGGGATCGAGTACCGGCTTTTTTGATGTAATTATGTAATGAAATTTCTCCCAAAAAATTGTGGTTTCTATTAGAACAGCTGCTCCACAATGAATACTGGGCCAATTGACTTAGTTCTTGGAATATGTTATGTATCAAAACCAGTTCCAGGGGATGGTATATCTTTTTTGGGTGTTATCCCAACTCATTGTGATTTGGCACTCACTCTACCAAACACCGTATTTGTGTACTAACATAAGTAGAGCCTACCATGCAGATTTGAGTGAATTTATATCTGTAAATCTGATAGTCCCCTGGTAATAGTTCTGATACATAACATATCCAAGATTTAAGTCAATTGGCCCAGTATTCATTGTGGTGCAGCTGTTCTAATGGAAACCACGATTTTTTGGGAGAAATTTCAGTACATAATTACATCAAAAAAGCCGGTACTAGCTTGAACGAAGAAAAAAGCATTAAAATTGGGCCACACGAACAATATCGGACTTAACTTCAATTGACGGCGCCAAGTCCAAGTGACAGCTCCGAGAAATACCAGCCTGCCTATGGCAAAGTGCTCGCCACATTTTTGCTCCTCGTAGGCAGGCTGGTTACGAGCCTACGACTTGCTTCCTCTCGGCGACTTTCTTGATACCCTTACGCAACAACAACAACAACGACAACAACCACCACCATCTTCGGCGGCGGTTCGCGTTCCGTCGAGCTCGAGCTTCGGGCTCTCGATATTCGACGATAGATCATGCCCAGTACCGCCTGGGGGAACCCTGGCGAGGTTTTAAGCCCACTACTACCGTCAAAATCACCACCCACTCGTATCATCCCACCGTTCCGACCGCGCCCATGCCTCGTCTTGGCGCCCAAATCGCACAGTAAAACCCGCGCACGCCTCCAATTCATTACTCTTCCCCGCCGTCATCCCCCGTACACATCGCGCGCAGCTTGCGCTCGCTTTCGGTTAGCGAAGAAAAAGTCGACACCTCAGCAACTCGACAACGCGACGCCGGTTCCCGCGTCTGCCGTCGTCGAACTGCTTGAGGCTCGCGCGCGAGACCTTATTGCGCAGCTGCAGCAGATAAATTTGGTACTCGACGCCGTACAAAAATTCCACCACCACATCCACACATCCCCTCGCATCCAGCTCATCTACGCATCTCTCGACTCACAATTCGACCCAGCACCTCGTACGCATGTCCCAGTGCGGACTGGCTATCCGCGCCGTCGTCGTGCCGCTTGAGACTCGCTTGCGAGCCCTCTCGCCGCCCCATGACCCTCTTCCTGGGATGTGATTACATAACCGTGACTAGCCAGTGACACGACGGTCTTTACTCGGTTCGCGGGGTGTTAGAAAACTAGAAAAGTGTTCACAGCGTTTCAAGGCCCGTCGAGGTGGTCCTAGACTATCCTTAGTGTACTATGTATGCGGAGACGGTTTCCAATAATGTAAACAATGTAAACAAGATGACAATCTCGCACCTTAGTATGGCAGGGTGATATATCAGCAACCGTAATTTGTCGAAGAGATGCTGATATATCAGGACCGTTAGTCTATCGACGAGTTTGATATATCATGTTGTCGACCGCTCGGCTGATATAATAATATATGCGGTATTGTGCAGCAGGTCCCGTCGTCGTCCAGCACGGTGCTCAGGATGGTCTCGCTGCTGCCATCAGATATTTCCATTTTGGGAACATGGCTCGTCGTCGTCGTACACAACGGCGAAGTAAAGTATCAAAAAAAAGTCCAAAAAATACAGAAAAAAAGGAGCAAATGTGTAGTTAGTCGATGTCAATGTAAACGAGTTTCCGCTTTACATGACCAGAATCTCGTCCACATAACTGGATTTGATCTCTCGCTGCGGCAACGTCCCAATCGCCTCCTCCTCCTCGTCGCTCGGCTCTTCCTCGCTATCTTCGGCATCCTCCTCTACCGTGACCACGGTGTCGCCCTCCACATCCAGCTCCCCAGATCTACCCCGCAGGATCAAATCTGGAAGGGCTTTCCAGTCCTCAGTGAAGCATTCGCGAAGCGTCGTCTGGATTGCAGCCTGTCGGGAGGCAAACGCGGTTTCTCCCTCCAGCTGCGCGTCCTCGAGCCCTGACTTCCGCCCCACCTGGTCCTCCCACCACTGCGCACGCCACGCGAGATACCGCTTCACCCGCTCCATCTCCGCCTCCAGCAAATCCACCTCCTCGCGCCATCGGTGGCACCGTGCGCGTACCTTTGCCCACTCGATACGAACCGCTACAATGAGCCAGAAGGTCAGTCAGGTCGCAGCCGGTCTGTCGTTGACGTACCTTCAGTCATCGCCGGTGGATCTGCAGGGTCATGCCCTCCATGCGTCACCCAAATCCACGACATCTCCCGCGCTCTCTTCTGCTTCTTCCGCTGCCTCCGGACTGCCTTGGTTTTTTTCTTGCGCTCGGGGTCGTGAAACGTCGACTGGGGGAGCCCGCGAACGTCGTCCGGCTTGAGCTCCCACAACGTGCGCTGCCACTCCGTGCGATGGAGCACTCCACCGAGCGCCTCCAAGGCACTGTGCGCCGCACGATACTGTGCCGCGGCCCGCTGCACCTGCGCGTTCAGCGCAGCGATCTTGTCATTTGAGCGCATATTGGCCCGCACGCCCCTCGAGTGCGTGTCCTTCAGCTTGTAAAGATGTGTCCGCACGAGTAGCAGGCGCCGCACTTCATGCAGCGCCTCCTGCGCCTGACCGACGCGAAGCCGATACTCGTGCTGGTACGTGTCCCTGCTGACCAGTACTTCCCCCTGCGATGCAGCAGCGATTGCGGAGGGTAGCCATAACTTGATATCAGACACGGCGACACCCGGGATGGGCTCCCCGCTGCCCATGGCAGCGCGAATCTCGTCCTCGACCTCGCGCACGTTCTTCAGCCCGGGGAAAAACCTCGTCTGCACGTCGATCCAGGCGAATATTTTGCGCCGCAACTTGCTTGTGCGCTCTATCATGGCGCGTCGTTGACCGTCGGTGGGATGCAGCCCTGTGGACGCGACATCGAAGCCTAGAATCCGTCTATAGGAGCAAGTCAATAAGTCGTGCCTGTATTATCCTATTGAGACTTACTGCTGATCTTCCAGCTGCATCCCCATGCCCACCAGCTCCGTAACGTGCATATCACCCCTCACGGCACCTGCGTCCTCGATTCCCGCCGCCTCTCTCGCTGCGGCCTCCGCCGCCAGCTCCGCACGGACCTTCGCGACATGCATGTCTTTGTACTGCGTCTCGAACGGGTTCGGCGCCGTAATGTCCGACTCCCACCGCGTGGCCATCGCTGTCCACCGTTCTACAGACTCCGACCCCAGCGACTCCTCCAAGTCCCCCAAAGCCTCCCTCGTCCGCACCATTTCGGCTACTGCGACCTCCACCTTCTTAGCCAATGTAATTCCTAGCAAACTTGTGAGACTCTGCGGGCAGCGGATACTATCGGCCTACCGAGGGCAATGATCTTTTTATGATTCCAGTCATTAAAGTGATCATCCAGGGTGTCGCGGCGCGCTCTGGTGCTCCTCGCCAGAGGATTGGCGTTGGCCCATCCTCGTTCTGGCGCCTCGCCGTCCGTCTGTCCCACGTAGCGGGTGAGGTGAAACGAAAATTTCAGATTGCAGGCCTCAATATGAGCCGGCAGGTGGAACTTTGGGACGAGGAATCTGAAAGCGTCCTTCGGGCGGTCGGTAGTCAAGGCAGGGTCTTCGTACGCCGCCAAACGTTGCCAGATGTTGATGTACCACTGGCATGCGATGTCGTATGAGACGAAAAACCGGAGTAGGGGGGAGCCCGCGATGCTACGAAAGAACATGTAATCCATATTTAGATACCTGCAATTCATCAGCGATTATCAACTCCGACAAGATTTAGCTTACCGCTCTCTGAGCTGCAGATCGCCCACGGCCAGCGGCCGCTTCATGTTGTGACGAGCACAATCCACGGCACCTATTCCCGACGATGCAGTTCCCCGCGCCTCCCTGTCGGGCTTATCGACTGCGTCGTGCGCAACACAGTGACTCCTCTGTCCTGTCTGTTAGCGAGATGTAATTGGACAGCCGTTCCCTCGTACATACCTCCTGTTTCTGATTCCAGTGCCGCTTCACATGGCTCATATACGCGTCCACGTCACCGTAAAACGCATAGCCTTTTCCTAGCCCGGGGTCCCGTTCCTCTGTAGAAACATCCTTGCGGATGAGGCGGAAGTTGGCGTCTATTGCGAGGAACAAGCCGTCCAGAAACCTACCATGATGTTAGTATTAACGGCCTTTGAAGGGTCCTGTACTTACTGCTTATCTGCAGGCGCACTCTGCCAATCAGGCCTCAAATTTTTCCCGGGTTGCGGACAGGCAGGGCACAGCAGGGCACATTCCCCGGGCTTGGTATTCGCGATGCCATCGGGATCATGACCGCGCCCTGCCCGCTTTAGCATCCGGACATGGCGCCACTCCCTCGTCATACGCAGGAATGCGTGATAACGATCCTACCGCAGTATTAGTATAACTCGCCGCTCCGTTGCTACCGCTTACCTTCTGCTGATCCGCCGTCTTCGCACGATCCTACAGAGACGGCGAGGTGAGTATTTGGTCAACGCCTTAATTGACTGTGTACCTGTTTGGATTTCCACCGTTTTTTTAAGCCCAAATTGTCCGATTGCCGCGCCAGGCTCTGGTAGAATTCCAGCGCCGAGCATTTCGATTCGAATGAAAGAAGGTGATATTGGCGCAGCACAGCGAATGTTGCCGCTGTCTTCGGGTTGGTAGTTGTCGCCGGCCAAAGCTGGGCGCGCAGCAGCTGAACTGTCGGGTGGCCCCCTTGCCCGCATCCGCAATAGTCGAGCCCCACTTCGTGGACACCGTGGATGTCGACAATCACAAAATCGTCGTTGGCGGCAGCCATCGGCACCGGACAGAGGCGGTTTCCGTGCCAATGCCCTAGCTGTATTCGAAGCCCAAGGCGCTTCAATAGTTGCCGCTCAAACATCTTGCCCGTCCAATACTGCGTATGTGTAAATTAGCACCCAACTACACTGAGTGAAAGGTCCTGCACACCTCAATGACATGAAACGGTAGCTTCGAATGAGCGGCGAGGATGCACGCTCGACACAAGAGCTCCCCACCACTCACACAGTTCGCGCAGCGGTAATCTGCCGGTGCCTTGTTACACAGAGGGCAGGTCGAATAGCTGCGGTGCTCGCCGCGACCGTTGAGGCGGAGGCACTCCTCCAAGTAACTGCTGAGATGGTCCTCTGCCCATTGCCGCAATGGGTGATCCTGGGAACCACAGAAAAAAAAATTCAAATGGTGCTGCCGCTGTAGTGAGGATCCCAAAACGTACGGAATTTCGAGCCTTGCGACCTCCCTCCTCTTCCTCTTCCAAAATCTCATCGACCCTATCAACATCAACGTCCCCTCCGCTATACCAATCATATATCGGTCGGTCTCGACGAACATCAGGATGTACCCGCATAGGGGCCTCCCTCGGTGGCGCAGCAACGTCGACCACAGTCCTCGCTTGCGAGACATGTCCATCCGACTGGCGGATACGCGTCTTTTCTCGCAGTACCCGGGATTTGGGACCGGCAGAGGGCCCAGCTTCCGCAGAGGATCCAAAATGGTACGTGCTCGTGTTGTGCGCAGATTTCCGCCTGTTGACGTGTCGGCTCATTGGGACTACGGTGAGGGATGTTGGAAGGACTCAGAAAGAGGCGATAACCGTTGGTGATGCACCACATGGTGGTGGATGTCGTTGATCACATCCCCGGTAGAGAGAGACGCAAAAGAGTAGCATTATTGGGGACAAAGCTAGTAAAGGCGGAGACCAACCCGCAGCGTACGCCTGCCCCATGGTGAGGGTTGGCGACGCCGGCGGGTGGCCTCCCCACGACGGCAAGTTCTTCAAGCGACCTGACGCGTGATGAGATGTTGATGGTAGGCGCCCAATCAATGATGCAAGCGCTGATGCGGACCGCTTTTTTTCCCCGCTTTCTTTTAATTTTTTTTATATGCCTTGACCGTATCAACTCAATCAAACATCTTCAAGTTCGTACTTCTCAATCAAACGGTGTTGGAGCATACACACACATAGGTATATTAAAAGCATACAAAACATGAGGAATACAATTCTACGTAGCGGACAGACCCTTTGCTCGCGAGGCTGGTTGAGCAGCGCCCGGTACGTGGTAGCTGGTTGAGCAGCAGCAGGTGGTTATAGACCTCTATGCTGTGGTGCGACGTCTGAGAAAGAGGTCAGTCAGGGTCACAATGATAAATAACTTTGTTACCTTTTCGCGACGGCAGGAGCAGCCGAGGAAGCGGGTGCTTTGCGCTTGCCCTTCTTCAGGCCCTCGTTCTCAGCTCTGACAACGTCGGCGCGCGCAAGCATCGCCTTCTCCGTCTCATCCAGTTGCGGCGCGCGCGTGCCCTTGCAGTCGCGCGCCGAGCCGTCGGGGTTGCGCGCCGGCTTGCGCGCGCGAAGTAGGACGACGCTACCATCAGGCCCGTGGATCCACCCCTTCGCGCGCTGGGCTGCCAGCGCATCCGCCGCTACCTTCCGCTCCGCTGCCTTCGCTTGCGCAGCGGCGGCTTTCGCAGCTTTACGATTATCCCCGACGCCGTGGCAGTAGACGACGACCCCCTGCTCTTCTGACTCTCCCCCCTGTGTGTTCGTAGTGTCAGTCAGCACGGCGGCAGCGGCCTTCGGTGGGCGGCCTTTCCGCTTTGCAGGCTCAGTAGCGGCTTCAACAATGGGAACAACGGGTGCGGTGACGACGGGCCCGGTGATGACGGGCCCAGTGACGACGGGCGCCGGGTTCACGATCGGCTGAGGAGCAACGGGGACCTTGGGCGCGGTGAAGATAGGCACCGGCTTTGCGATGGGCCTAGGAAAGACAGGGGCTTGGGGCACGGCGACGATGCGTGCGGTGACGACGGGCGTGGTGACGACGGGCGCGGTGACGACGGGTGCGGTGATGACGGGCACCGGGTTCACGATCAGCTGAGGAGCGAAGGGAATGTCGAGGTTAAGTGCTGGGTCTATCGCCATGGTGGGCCCAGTTTCCTGCATCGCCAATGCTGCAGCCGCGGCAGTGCTCAGGCCCCTTTCCTGCATCGCTAATGCTGCAGCTGCCATGGGGCTCAAGGGTGGGCCCATCCCTGCGGGCCAAAGATTTGAAGGAGGAGGAGGTGGCAGGCTTGGCGATCGGGGCGGATCCGGCGGTCAAACAGTTGAAATACGAGATGACTGAGAGCGGGGCGAACCTCTCAAAGAATCCAGTGTCGAGGGGCTCTGGCGATACTTCATCGAAGGTCTCGAGGTCGGCAGATGGTGAGGCAGGAGGCGAATTCGAATTTCTGGTGACCGCCAGTTAGTATCTCATAACACAATTAAAACCAACGAACTCCATGGCAGGCGCGGTAGCAGGACGAGGAGAGGTCTCGACGACGGTGTTCTGCGATGCTGTCTTCTTCTTCTTTCCTTTCGTTTTCTTCTTGGGCTGCGCCGGCTCAGCAACGGGTTCAGGAAGGGGAGGGGGTATCAGCGTAACAGGGCGCTGCTCCTCAACGTTGCTTCCAGCCGGTGTCGCTGTGTCGAGAGCGGAAGTACGACATTCACTAACAGCTACAAGTCAAGATCAGCAAAACGCCAGACCGCTGAAAAAGAACATACTGAAGACTTGGCGCAGGAACCCTTCGAAAGATTCAACAAGATGCTTGTCGAAGTCGACGCAGGAATCCTCGAAGTCGTTGCCTTCAAGCGTTTCTCCGTGGCAGATGCTGAAAGGAAGCGTGATGCGGATTACTCAGTCAAATCAGATCCAAAAAGGGAAACACGCTACATCTTCATGCTCAGCTCGCCACCCAATCTAGGATTCGGCCCTCCAACCACGGTCATCCCCACCCATTTTGTCGTCCGGTGCGCTGCCGTATGAACCTTCGTAAACACAGAGTCGAGTGTGTCAATTGCACTGCAGAATGTTAATACGTTGTCGACAAATTACAAACAAATGTCTCACTCTTGCAACTGAGCCGGCGTACGTTGCTTTGGAGCGTCTGGCTCATCTCTGGTCTCGCTCTCATGTAGCTCTTGGTTCTCGGCGATCACCTGGGCCTCGACAGCGGCCTTTTCCTCCTCGGACGCTTCCAACCAGAGGGCACGGACAACGCGTGTGCGCATGCGCATGCGAGCCGCCCTCTTCGCCTTGAGTCGTGCCGCAGGGGTGCCGTCAGACTCGTCAGTCCAGTCGTCCGGCTCGTCGTCGCGTTCGGGGATCTGGTCGTAGCCCTCGCTCGTCAAAGCAGCTTTGATCATTTCGCGATTACGTGTCTGGAACACCTGGATGGTATGGCGCGCGCGTTTCTTGACCTGAGGCTGGTTGTTGTCCAATAACGCGTCAACCACAGCATCCAACGCGCCGGTGGGCTGCTTCCCCAGGGCATTGACTCTGCCAATCTTGGACGCGTGGTTTCGGAGCCAATTCTGTAACTGCTGTAACGATATGTTAGCCTCGAACCGTCAAACCAAAAAAGCCCTGTCACCTTCTTGCGTTCTATAATAGCCGCTCCAAGCTTTGCCTTCTCGTCAGGAGTCAAAGTGCGCGGGTCCGGGTCGGAGGGGAGGGGGTAAGAGAGTGCAGCCTGCTCGGGGAACTGACCGAACCAGATGCCATGGATGGTCGGCCAGAACAGGTGAAGCTTCCCTTCCGCCTGCCTTCGTAAAAAGTCGGGGATGAATGATTGCAGCAGGGCCGACTGTTCCTTGGTGGCCCAGGTTGCAGGTGCCATAGTGAGCTGGGGAGTGGATAGTGAAGAGGATACGACGGGATGGGCCAGGTAGGAAACCGAGCGTACGTTTCATATATTTGTTTCACCAACTTAACTCTGCTCAAATCTTTTCCCAAAAAAATTGTTTTAGGATTTCTTTTTTTTTGCGGGCTCAACCAGGAACTGGGTGTTCCCCCATTTGTGCCCAGTTGTTCAGCGGTTACTACGAATCAATATCGACACATGTACATCTTTCCTGCGCTTCTTTTCCACCGTCGCTAATAACCCAAATGGGAAGACCCGAACCGGAGATGCACCTTGCGTGCGTCGGCCGCATGATAGCACCCACCTGATGTTCCTATCACCCAGATTTCACCTGCTTTCACCTTTCTTTTTCACTAGCCACCCCGTTTTTTCCCCGCCCCTCTTTTATTCTTACATCGATGGCTCAGAACTCGAACACCGCGACCAGTGCCGCCACCCCCGAGCAGGAGATGGCGGCATTGATCTCAAAAGTGACCAGTCTCTCCAAGCTCGCGTTGGATATGACCCGGCTGTGCATTGAGGTCAACGGTAAGTTGCCCTTTTTCGCATTCCCACCTTGCGGATAAACCCACTCTAGACAATCTTCCTGCCTTGGTCCAGTCCCAGGTAGCTTGGAGGTTGAGGTTAGCGTAAAGCGGGGTAGTAAGTTACATTATGCGCATGTATACTATGCCTGTCTTGGAACCCGACTTCGCGCGCTCCTTCTCGAGTCTCCTCCGCTGCTGTATGAGGTTGATTAAGTCATTGCTTGGATAAACCTGAAACAGGCGACGAATCTCACAAGCGACAGATCCTGAAAACCGGACCACTACCGCATCGCTTTGTGGACCCACATGTTACATACCATTCGATGCCGTTAGCAACCCAACTCTCTGGAACAAGCGATAGGTGCGTGTCAATTAAACATGGTATCATTGATGGGTTTTATAGATGTTAGCGGGTCGGGTTAGTGAGCAGAGCATGCCGTAGAGTCTTTTCTGTAAAGTCCCGCCGTGCCTCCTCGTCCCATGCAGTCTCATACTGCGGGTGATGCCTGCGCCACAAGCGGATTCTGTCCCCGCGTTCCACACTAAGACAAGGACGCACCACCGGTTGTTCGGCAAGCGTTTGATCTTCGTCGTCTTCGTCAACCGGGCCATCAAGTGCGGCAACGAGGAACTGCACATGCTGGATCCCACTGATGGGCCCGAAATATCCGGATTCACGGCGAGCGTTCCTTTGTAGAGCGGTCGGCGGAGATACATACGGAGGAAATTGTTCCTTGGTGTAAGCTTTTGAGATTGGTCCCCACGATCAATTTCCCGATATAGTAGCCTTGAATATTCCGCACCAGCCCAGCGGAGGCACCCACTGCAGGGACAACAATATGTCTTCCCTGCGGGAAGAAATAGAGAAGACGTAATCAAGTGGTTAGAAGAGCTCATGGAGGAGCAGGGCGCCGTTCCGGAAGACATTACTTTGTTTATAGCTTCTTTACTCGCGGACAAATAGATCGGTTGTGAACTTGTCTTTCATATTTTGATGAGTGACCCTCCGGATGAGCCGCCGGGCACGTCGTGCTTGTGTGCGAGATGCTTTTGTAAGCATTGCCTACAGTCCACACGCCTGGGGATTTTAATGGGCTTATGAGCAGGATTTGTAGCACTTACATATATCAATCTGTAAAACCAGGCGTGAATATATGTCCTTACATCCGACTCATTATGATTCCGTCTGACCACATTGTATTCCACGTAGACTACTGAGAGCAGAACCGTATTCCGGATACATGCGGATACACGTCCTAACCATCCTGAACCCTAGTCTTCACTACGGTACTTACAAACACGTGGGCGTCGCGGGGGCAACAACTTCTCGGCGGTATTAGATGAAAAAAGACATTGTACCAAAGGTAGCACTCACCGATGCGATGAGCAGCAATAGTTTTTGGAGGTCACGATCCGCATTGATGACCTCTTGCAGCTTTTCTGGAAGGAAATGCGCCGCTGTTGACGAGAATTAATTAGAGGTCGAACGCTATCACCCGGTGTGGCTACGCACCTGCGCCGTTAGTGGGGTAACGGATGGTCATAATTTCATAGTCCTTGAGTTCCACGTCGGTGTGCTTCCCGAACGTGTCGTACCATGCATTCTTCTGCTCGTCCAACAAGGAAGAATGCGTTATAAAGATGTCACTGGAGGTAGCATCCTTAGGGCAAGGAAAGAAGTGGACTGCTAAAAGATGGTCTCCCAACTGGGGATCCTTTAGCGGCAGGAGTTCGTAATCGTGTAAGCTGGCGCGCCATTTAAGGGCAAAGACGAGGTCGCGTCCATGGTCCGCGAGGAAGGTGTCGTCGCATGGCCTCCATCTGGGCTTGGGTTACGACGATTCCAGTGGCAAATATGGCGGTGCCACGACGCAGTCTGTGTGTGCGGGAGCACATGGTAGTTGTTAATGCCTTTGTTGATGTGAAGTTTGAAACAACCACGACAGCCCGTCACGTATGAGCCGGCGTCTAAATTTACCGCCGCTTTCTTTTCTTTTTCTCTTTTTTTGTGGCCAAATTTTCGGCAGACTGGGGAAGCCAGTGCTACGCGGGGACGAGAGGCCACAAATGAAAACGACGCGGAATTGAAAACCAAATATGGACATACGGCACCGATGCCCAGGCCCAATAGAAATCTACTTGCGCTGCCGAGTTGTCTCTGACACTCGTAACCTCGCTATACACCCGCGGTATAAGGGAAGTGGATATGGGTATTGGATCTGGATATGGCTGCCGAACAGGCTCTTTTTTTTCTTTCTTTCTTTCTCACACTCACAACGGTATCGAGCCGCAAAGGCTAGTACAGTTTTTTCGGTCCATTCAACTACGGGAATTTTGGCCCGTGCCTTTCGCTCTCTTTCTCCCACCGTCTCCACAGGCATATGTAGAAGCCATAAAACTCACGGACTAGCCCCAATCTGCGACTACATAACAGTAACCAACAGCGTGCTGCCCGGCTCATGGCTGAGTGGGAGATCACCGATGAATGGAGGGGCAATGTTCTTCTGCCAAGGCAGCACTTTTGCGCCTGCATCTCCAGGGTCGGACCTCCACATCCTCATCACTGGCATCTCCGTCGTCATCTTCCTCCTCCTAACTGTCGTCACCTTGGCAAAACTGGTCAATCGGGCCAACGGCGCCGTCGGCGGTAGCGACGGAGGTTGGTCTATGAGGCAACCGACGTTCGTCATACGTATTTGACAACGTTAACTTTAGTTTCCACGCTGTGCTGAGATGAGCTCGCATACAGCAACTTGGAAGAGGAACCCACAGGTAGGAACTATTCACCAAGGGGTTAGGATCGGTTTCGAACGCAAGTTCTAAGAGATCGTCGACGGCGCGACGAATGGTGACTTCTGAGCTGCTTCCGTCCAGCGCACCCTTGAAGCGGTTGAACAAGCGACATAGGTGCTTCATGTGCCCTTCAAAGTTCATAGAATCCTGAGCGACAATTCGGACCAAGTCTTCGTCCTTGCGGATAAGGTCGAACTCCGCCTGCGAGATGAGCGGGGAGTAGCGATGTCTCTCAGTGGGATGCTTCAAACCGGCCTCGATGAACTGTGGAAGCTTTTCCGGGAGTGTCATCGGTTGTAGGAGAAGATAATCGCCATTCTCGGACTCTAAGATCTGAGCGCTGGTGTAAAACGCATGCCAGCGGAGCGCAGAACCGCGGCAAAAGCTACAAAGGAGTACATGAGTGAGGATACTGTACTGAGAGGAAAGAGTGTATGTACGTCGAAGGAGACTCGCTCATCGACACATAAGTAGTATCAAATCATCGTCCGTCCCTGCTAAGAAAGTAGCCAGCTGGCAAGTGTGCAGGCAGAGGTACTGTACTATTTCGATCAATTCGAACCGGCCTGTGACCTGTGACCGCGGGATACGAAATTTAGATTTCGTACTTCGGTCGGAGCGAGCGTGACACTTTTTTTTTCGTAAATCGGTCGCAAATTCAAGGCAAGCCCTCACATGCCTAATTTGTCGACCACGCACTACGGGGAGTTCTGGCGGCACGCGAACGACAAGGACGAGGATTTCGATGTTCCTGGGTTGTAGCAGTGTTGAATACTATGAATAGTGATTAGTCCTGTGTGTTGGCTTGACTGGACGTCTGTCAAGAACTGTGGTCAACGCAGAGTCGAGAGAGGGAGAGGAAAGGCGGAAGAACCCGATCAGCGGTTTACTTCCGCTCACGTCAAAATCGACAGTTGGTGCGAACTAGTCTGTAGTTTACCGCGCGCTGGGTAATTGGTCGCCGACCTTATTACTAATCGTCGGAGTTTGAATCTGTTCCCACGGCTTTACATCCGCGCCGCCATTGCTCTCCCGCTCTTCTCAATCTCTCTGGCCTGCACCGGCTTGCAATGGCACCCCGTTTTCGCTGGAGAGACCCGAGGGAGTCCACACCATCACCCAAATCGTCAAAAACATGATTCCACAGTGGACAGATGGTCGACTCGTATACCCCGAAATCATGCAATCCTTGTGAATTTCGTTCTCATGAGAAACGAAGGCCAACCGGGAAGCATACACCATCGAAAGGATTCGAATATCCAGTGCAATTGATTGTCCATGTCAAATTTATTTTTAGTTTGATAACATATAATATATAGACCAAGAATAAAGGCTAGATACAGACTACCCGCAACACTACCCGCAGTAGAAGCATGCCACTGCCGCGCGCGCTCCGCCTCTCGCATGAGCTTGTTGCTCGGGATCATCCCTGTCTGCCCTGACAGCCCGCCGACAGGCACGCCGTACTCACCCAGATGCACCGGAGCCCGAACCCAAATTCAGGTCGGAGGTGGGGCTTGAGCGTGCCGCAGAGAGAGGGAGCGTGGTGCGACACGGAGGGGTAGCTCGTCGCCGGCATCGGCGAAGCGTTGCGGTGGCTGCCTGAGGCGGAGTTAGGAGAGTCGGGATCGGTACGCGAGACACCAGCCGTGGCGAAATTGGAGCTGGAGTGGGGATCGGGCGGGATGGCGAACGGCCCCATTTGTTCGGAGGAGTAGCCGTGCGACAGAGCGGGCGGCGGACCCGCTCCGGAGGCGGTATATTGGCTGTAGCCGGTGTAGGGTGCTGCGTTGACGTTTGCGCTCGACATGTCAGCTTCATTTACGGTCATTACCGCGCAAGAATAGATCAATGCATGGCAACTCACGATCGTCTGGAGAGTTGCGGTCCCGGCGTCTGCGTCGGCAAAAGAACACGGCGACCGCCAACGCGATGAGGGCTAAAACGCCGACAATGGGCCCGACTATCGCCCCACTCGGCGTTGATTTGTGCGATGGTGGGGATGTGATGGAGGGAGATGGGCTCGAGGTGGAGCCAGAGCCGGAGCCAGACGCGGATGAGCTGGGATTCACGGAGCCCGGCGGGTTTGGGGTGACAAGGAAATAGTCAGCCCACACCGGCTGATCGTTCTCGGCAGTTACGACCAAGGTGTGCGTCCCAGGTATGAGGTCCCCTGAGCTGTATATGAGGTTGTTGGTCTGCGACGCACCGGCGGGCGGAACCCAGAAGTGGGCCGGCCCACCGTCGATAGTTATCGACGCATTCGTTGTCGCCGAGGTCACACCGCCGTAGAACGAGATGGCCTTGCCTATGTATGATGAAGCAATTAGTATAATTAACCCGCAGAGGGGGGAAGCGCACGCACCGTCGAATGTATAGCTCAAGAAATCTCCCACTGACGAGGTCGCCTGCGAGGTGTGCTGAAAGTCACCCTCCGAGCCGAACTGTCTCCATGCGGGCGTATATTTTATCTGTGGATCGCGATCGTCGACGAAGTAAGCCTCGACCGACGCCGACGTCGTGGTGTACATTATATAGTCCAGGAATATCACCCCACTGGCACCATTCGGGCGCGCGCGTCTGCGTGACCACGAGCTGGTGCGAGCCGTTCGCGATGGACGAGGACCGCGACGTCCAGAGTGCCAGGTGGTGCACGTCGGATGTTATCGTGCGGCGTGTATGTGCTCATGACGGGACCATCCACCGCAAAGGACCAGATGGGCTGCGAGGTCAGGTTGCTCGCGGCCACTGTCCTGTACACCGTGATGGACGTGCCTGCCCAGTATCACTCTCTGTTAGCTCATTGAAATAATGGGCAACGTTCCACCGTACGCACCTACGAAGAGGACCGTCGCTGTCACTCCCGCCGCCACCGAGCATGTCCTGGTGCTGTCAAATTCCTCGGCCGCTCCAACTTCAGTCCAGGAGCCAGCATACTGGATGAGCGGGTCCCTATCATCTATAACGGCGGCGTGCGTGGACATCGTACCCACCGCCAGACGGGAGGGAGGTGAGGGGAGCAAGATCGATTACGAGAATAACTTGGGGGGCCGGATGTCTTCGGTAGCTCCGCACGAGCTTGATTGGCGGCTGCGGAGGGTTTCTGTCCATTTGGCAGTTCAAAAACATCTCCGGAAGGTCTTCAGGATCGTTTGACGCGTGCAGTGGTAGAAAGTTGGGCTGTAGACGTGGCAGAGAAGAAAGAAGACGCGTCGCCATTGATTGTCACCAGGTGTGACATGACGCGAGCGTGGTTTCAAACTCCGATGATTTGTAATAAGGTCGGCGAGCGATCAAGCAATCAAGCTGATCAACAGACTACAAACAACCGAGGTACGAGGTAAGTTATGTTTGTAGCGTCTGTCTACGAGAGACTAGGTGCGAACGCCACGGCGTCGCTGGTTAATTGCACATGCGCGAAGGCGAAAAATCGGTTTTTTGAGCCCTTTTCCAGCATTTCTGTGACTTGTTTGAGGGTTTCGTATGTGCCCGCGGTGACCTGTGACATGTACGAAAAATTCGTAAATTTTGGGTGACGCGTGACATACGAATTGATCGAAATAGTACAGTACTATGATAATGCAGGGAGGTAAATTTAGATCCAATCATTTTTCTGATTTACAGTATGGTGCAGGTCACCTAGTCACCGCATGCTAATGTTTGAAATTTTGTGGCTTCAAATTTGATCCAATTTCTTATCCCTCTTACAAATGTGCTCCGCTTCAACGTCCAAGAAGATCTGTAAGAGAGATTTTTATTGACTGCAAAACTGAGTGAGCAAAAAAAAAAAAAGTTGCCCGCCGATTTGGCCACATCCACATATTATATGGAAAAAATCTCTGTCAGAGCCGTAAATAGGTGCAAAATGACACTACAGATTTCTACTCATCCACCGGCCTCTCGGGTACTTTCCAAACGCGAGCTCGTTGGGCTGAGCCAAATTAAAGTCCGTAATACATTCAAAAGTACGCCTAAAATCCCCCCTACCAACCGATAATCAAGGGTCCTACGTCAACATTTCGTCCAACCCGGGTCCAACCTAGCGACGCGTTTCTTGCGCTTTTCTTGCGGCCATGATGGATGGCCCAGTCCATAGACCTCTTACACACATCTGCACCTTTCTGGGCTCCACAAGGCACACCTCAAAAAAAGATGGGACTCAAATGGGACTGAGACGATATGTCCGGAACACTGTCTGTTTTCGGCTTTTGGACGTTAAACATATGAACGACTACGACTGCGGTGGTCCCTCCATGTCGTCTCCCTCCGTCTCATTTTCTATTGACGCTATCCGAGACAGACACGATAACGGCTCTCCCGGGGTGTCTCCTTGTCTACACCGTTTTGGAGTGTGAACTTAGGTCGGTGAAAACATAATCCTAGTTAGTTGGTACAGGGGATTTTTTTGCGGTGGAGGAAGAGGGAAATATAGTCGAGGAGGTCAAAAGAAGTCGAATTCCATGAGGGTTTCGAGGTCTTGGCCTCGGAAATGCAGCGCCGAAAATCATCCATTGCAACGGGTACTTTGTAACACGCTGGAATTGGACCCATGCTCGTTCTGTTATCGGCCTTCTCGGCGATGTTGTGGTTGCTTCTGTGACTGTTCGAGCTATCTTGACGCCTGTATCAAATCTCACCCGGAACGGCCAACCTAACGCTGTGTTTTCTAAACCTTACGCGACCTGACCAACACTAACCGGCGCTCTTTTTACATTATTGCGCATCTGAAGTGTAAAGATAATGAGAAGTATGAATCGTCCATAAATAGTCAAATGAAAGA
This sequence comes from Mycena olivaceomarginata, assembly GCA_029378375.1. NCBI lineage: Eukaryota > Fungi > Basidiomycota > Agaricomycetes > Agaricales > Mycenaceae > Mycena > Mycena olivaceomarginata. Next base: position 48,587 of record JARKIC010000384.1, read on the forward strand.
ACGGGTACCGGCCACAAATGTCAAGCATTTTTTGAACACACTGAGCAATGTTTCTGCAGAGGCAGTGGCACTACGGGGTGAGGGCTATTCCCCTAGCACGTTTTGGAAATGACTGCACGAGCTGGTTGGTACCAAGCTTAATATGTCAAGTGCATATCATCCCGAGAGTGATGGGGGAACGGAGCGGGCCAACCCACCAGGAAAAATTCCACGAACTATGTAAGGCCATGTAGGCTGCGTAGCTAGGATAGTCTCGTGCGTCATTGATAAATCGACGCACAGCCATGACCTGCCACTCTCGTCCGTCATCCCTGTTCTCTTTCCCGTGTTGTGGTCCTCATGCTTTGCACAGACCGAGACGTTCTACGCGCAGACTTCCAGTTGTGCTCTTGGCGCTTGTTTCTTATTTGCTTCTTCATACTCGAATTGTTATCGGCTGTCCACACTCCGTCCTTCCCTGGATGTGAAGTCTTGACACACCGGATGTATCGCTATTCATTCACCTCGAAACTCAAACGTGCTTTCGTGCTCACCCCAAGCCTATTCTCTCTTCTTCTGAGATCGGCATTACCGTGACTCCCGAATCTTCGGATGCTCCCTCGCACCAATGGCCGGGTGCGGACTGCAAAAACTTCAATGCCGGTCGCTCCATCCAATCAAAAGGTATTAAAGATGTTGAACATATGCTAGCCGCAAATGACGGGGGATTTTATCAGGAACTCTTCCCCCCGACATGTACATTGAAGATCCGCAATATCAATGGGGGCATCGTCCCAGACAGGGTGTCCCTCCATCTCGGACCTCAAGCGCCCCATAACCAACCTCAAACTTCCCGGGGTTTTCGTGGATGGTGCGCATGGCGGCAGTGTTCTGGAACTCATAGGGAGGTGGGCGGGGCAAAGGTTCATCGATTTCAGTGTAGTGCGCGGTGCGGCTGTAGGAAACGGACTGATTGTGCTTCCAGGCCATGCCTCGCATGTATTTGGGAAGGAAAGATGTCGGGTCCTGCGGGTCGTCTCCCTCGGCCTCCGTGAACCAACCGACGTGAGAGAGTGCGGCCGACTCGAACAGCGTCGCCGACCTAGCAGGAGGCTCAGGTCTAGCGGCGTGTCTTGTCGGGGCACTCGAAAGCAGGGTGTCCACCTCCATTGCAGTCGGTGCAGGCATGCCTGTAGTTACATTCGCTCCCGAGGCGGCACCGGCCGTTGTTGTAGTTCCGGCAGACCTCCTGGCCGCGCTTTTTATGTCTCGCGCCACCAAGGGGTTTGGACTTGGAGCCACCGTTACTCGAAGGGGCTGCTGGGGCGACGGCAATTCCTCCGTCGAGGAGATGTGCGTCCTGGACGTGCCGGAACTTCTCGACCTCGCTGAGCAGGATGTCGCGGCGTTGCCCGACGAAGACTCGAGCGGCACGGTCGTAGTTGAGGATGCGCACATGCAAGGAAGGGTGCCGACTGCTGAAGAGGTCGTTGATGTGGTTCCAATAGGTGCGAAGCTCGCGGGAGCGTCCGTCGAAAGCGAAGTTAACGGCTTCCTCGAAGATCCGGAAAGCATTGATCCACTGCCCGTGGGTGGAGACTTTCGCAGCCACTTTAGGTTTTTTGACTTCCAGGTGGGTGTCACCGAGGACCAGCTGCTGCGGTTCTTCCGGCTCGACGGCGTAGGAACTCGCCAGGATAGTGTCGAAGTCCACGAAACGGTCGAGGAGGACATTCCTCCATTGGGTCTCTGGAAGGGCTGGTGCGTCGGAAGTGTTGAGGAGATCGCTGATGGTGCCTTTGGGATCTTGTGAGTACACGTCGACTTGTCGGAGGAGGTCACGGTGTTCCGGACTGAAGACCATGGAGTCAAGGAAATCCTTGGCACGGGACCGCCAGACGAAATTCGACGCATTGAGCCTGGCAGGCTGGGACTCGCTGTCATTCGATTGGGACCATGAATCCGTGAGTGGCTGAGAATGTGTGTCGTCATCATCCTGGCTTTGAGACTGGGAAGGGACATCCTCCACAACAGGCTGGGTAAACCCAGCACTGAAGACAAAGCGACCCCGGGCGCGCGAGGGCATAATCTCGTCAACCGTCCTGAAATGAACCCATCCGGATGTCGCGAATGGCTTGAAGGTTGGGTGAGCTTTGGAAAAGTTCTCCCATGCATCCTGGGTCTCATCTGTGACATTGAAACCACCCTGGTCGGTGTACGTCCAGCCCGATGCCCCAGGATATGCCTTTTGCTTCATCTGGAGGATGGCTTCGACATATTTGGAGCTTAGCGCACAGGCGGAGACCATTAGCATCGCCGAAATGGGGTACCGTATCAACGCACTCAAAGACTATCTTTCAATACAACTAAGTTCTCGTAACACATACGACTCAGAGCGATGCCAATACGGGCCAGATGTCCTGACATCGCTCGCAAAGTGGTACGACGAACTTACCGGGACCATGGAACATCATTTCTTTGGTATGACTCCCTACTGCCCGGTATAAGTAGGGCTGCCGGACCGGCTTGCGTAATCTCAGATTTTGTGTGTGCGTGTTCGAACCCGGCAAGTAACCATTTCTTTTTTCCCTCATTTATGTGGTAGGAATCAATGGTTTTATCCAGAATACAATGCAGCAAAAGTAGCACAATTTTATAATAGTTATATTTGGGTAGCCTTCTCAAGCAGAAACAAAATTGTCAATGGTTCAAGCAAACCACAGAGCTCTGACGAGTGCTCTTCGTGATCCTACTCCATCCTACCATGAAATCTTTGAAAGGGAGGGAGCAAATACATTTTTTGTAGATACAGTCACAGACGATCTAGCAGAAGTCACTTCATATCAAGGCGTAATTTTGATCGTTTTCATCCGGGATTTGAGATTTAGAACCGGGGAAACGTGTTTAATAGACAAATTTTTCGTGTCGAGGATAGTTGTACCGTGGGAAAAAAAGAACGCGAAAAGAATCCAAAAATTGATGCTGGGCGTGACCGTTTTGTGGAGGGAGCCTTTGCAAACATGCTAGAAATGCTTGTCTGCTTTAATTTAGGGCCTGAGGTGTGTTAATTCACAAACTTTGGAACAAATTTTCACTTCAAATGGCGCACCACGCTGATCATGCATTGGCCCGTCCAATCTGTGCTCCGCACTTCGGATCTCAGCCACCCGCTGCTTGGCCTTCTTCTCATCATTCCTCTCGATCCTCTCTTCGTAAGTCCTTGGGGTTGGCAGTCCGCTGAGTATGGAGGTAAATCTGAGCAAAGGATTGCTCTTAATTAGCACGGAGGCTGAGGGCTCCTCCTCGTGTGATCTCTTGTAGACATTGTTGAAGTAGTTTGTGAACTTGCGCACAATGGTCTAAGGGGAGGTAATTATCTGGATGAATATCGAGTACTCAGATGGAGAAAAAACCTTGAACCAATCGGTGCTTGGCATGATAGAAATATCGAGATCCGCAAATGGTGGGGAAGCTAGAGCCTCTGTGGCCGTTGACTGTTTCCACTGTGTGAGTTCTAATCTTCGGACACCTGCATCCAGTTTCTGGAGAAATTCTGGGAGGTAGGTGTTGAGCTGGGGTTCCTGAGCAGTGTCCACATGATGGGCGGATGAGGGATGCGGGAGCTGAAGAAAAGAAAAATGGATATATCTGACCCGGTGTTGACTGCTGATTATACAGCTGTGCTGGATCTCGATTCGTGTATGCATACAGGGTCCTATTTGAAATCTCAACCGCTAATCACGGTTGAGAACAGCTGTCATGTGGGTGTTTGTTTAATCAAAGTGGCCGAAACAAACAATGACGTTTTTTCATTTTCCCCTACTCTGGAACAGAGAAGGGTTCTGTGGGGCTGAAACTGACAACCTCCCGCAAGCAATTCACCCGGGGTTTCTCCGAAATCACTCACATGATAACATCATCTGATGATCATCTGATTGATATTTGAAGCTTGTTCAATTTGAAGCCCCAGCCCTTCACGTGATATCAGAAAATGAGTCATCCATAATTCTGCTCTCTTCCCGCTCTCTACTACCAGCTTCCTGCTCTCACTCACCTTCAGTTCTACCCTCTCCCTAGTATGAATGAGCAGCACCCACTGACCGTCCACAAGCAACAGACCCGAGGTTTGTCCGAAATCACTCACATGCTGATATCATGACAAATATTGTAATGTAGCTGACATGAACTTCCACAAGCTGCTGCTATGAGCATGTGCCACTGCCAGATATTGTAATAAATTACATCATTATTTCTCCACAATTGGTGTAGGCAGTACTTATGCTTACCTTTCCTCTTGACCTTACAGAAGTTCCCCATATCATACTTATTATCCTCACACACAAAATTGTGAATTAATTCCAAATTTCAACCATGCTGCCAATTGTCGCCCATGGGCCATGGATCTCAAGCATGGCTAGCACTTTGCCATCCATTTTTTCGGTGAAGGGAGTACTCATCCGTACCTTTCCTCTCAAACTTACAAAAGCTCCCCATATCGGAATATATCCAACTAAGTATACCCGGCCACTGCCACTAAAATATCACAAAAAAGCTAATCAACTTTGCAACCGAGACTATTATTATCATGCATTCATCTGCCATTGTAACCTGCCTGCCCCCGAGCGCGCGACCTTTCTGAGTGATTATGAGTTTATTTGACCAGTTACATGGGTGAAATGACTGGGACATCGAATGCGTGGAAGCCACCCAGAACAGCAGTGAAATACCCAAGTAGAATTTACTTGCAGACTGGATACTTTTGCCCAGTTGTCAGGTGAATACAATGGGTGAAAGTAATCCAGATCACGGGAGAAATTAACCTGTCTCATTTCCCCTGGTAAACGGGTTTATTCATCTATTCTGTAATAACCCGTTGAATCGGTAATGATAGCCCAATAACATTGAACCAGCATCCAGGCTCTTGGAGGTACTGTACCAAGTAGGTAACTGTTGCAGTACGGATTTGTTCCTTTCACACTATCGGCAGAATAGCTCAGCTGGAAAGAGCACTAGTACCTCTGTCGGCATCCTGGCAGATCTTGACGCTCCGAAACGCCTTCTCAGGGCGTCCCTGCATCCTTCTGCAAGCCCTTGTTCTTGCTCTGAAGCCGATTCCCCTTTTTGAGTGTTCCTAGCTGGAGATTGAAGCTGGATGACGGTGGCATGACAATAGGCGAAGTCAAAGCGAATTTGGAGGTGGATTCTGGAGTGGATTTTGACTGGATTCTGTTGTGATTCAGCTGCATTCGACCTATTTTATGTCCATGTTCGAATGGAAAACAGCCGCACTCCAAGTGCTACATACCAGGCCCGATATCGGTATTCTAGGAGGTAATATAGGGGGGAAAATAAAGAGAGAGAGAGAGAGAAAAAATTCTGGCCTGCCTCCGATACGAACGGGCATTGTAAGAATCAGAGAGATTCGGAGAACAACAATTCTTTCGTTTACGGCGCCCCAAACAGATCGCTCCGAACAATCTCTGACTTAGAGCAAAACCTGGTGCAACAACAAGGGTGTATCACTGCGTTGAGTCCCCAGGGCCTTTATATGAAAAGTCTTATTTTTTTGCCAGCTAGGTATGTTGGAAGCATCAATTAAATATTTAGCTTGCAAACTAATGACACTATCTAAAAATAAATAAAAGAAGAGCACTTTTGAGGTGCCAGATTGCCGAGGTCATTTCTCATTCAATTCGCAGCGGATTTCTTCGAGAGTAGGCGCGTTCGAAACCGAGTGCATGTAAGCGGGCATTTTATATCGTACCCTACCAGGTAAATTACGTAATTGGACTGCTCCAAAAATTCCGGCTGTGGTAACCACAGGACTAGCTCGAATCCAGCCTGTCTAGCTCAGCACTGGTAAAATAGCCATCTCGACTTTTGCCTGCCTCAAAAAATAACCGGGCTTCTTGGTCACCATGTACTAGATGTCCCCACTCTGGAACCAGAATCTCTGAGACCATGAGCGATTCCCCCTCCCCTTTTGGTTCTGGTGCTGCTTTGAAAGATGGGTCTATCCATCCATATTTGCTGCGTTCATGAAGATAGAAGGTTGATTCATCATGTGTACCAAGGATGAGTCGAAATGGTTTTCCATCTGGGCAAGTTCCTCCTGGAATTTCAATTGCAACACCATCGTGATTATACTTGGCCATCCGTGGTTCATATTCCTCAATCCATCACTTCACAAATGCATCACGATATGCAACAAAATCCTCTCTCTCATGACCATCAAAATACATGCCATTTTTAAGGTGGCCAAACCGAAAATCTAGAGTCTTCAACCAATTTGGTCTTTGGCCTCTCAGGTGAAGTGCTGGGCCGCGAAGAGCGCGCTCTTGTATTATCTAGAATTGACTCTGTGTTCACGTCCAAAAATCGGGTACTTACTGTATGTTGCAGAGAAACTGCTACCTTCGTGAGTGCTGACTCACCACCGCAACGCCAGTCGATCCTTGGCGGACGATGATAGAGTTTCCTTTTTCGGTCGATGGCGTTCAGTTATTTGCGCTTGTTGTTGTTGTGCGTCCATTTTCTTCTCTCCCAAGCCATCGATTGTCCAAAGCAAATTGCACTGCCAAATACTGCTGGGCCATTTTTTATATCAGACCGGATAAAATGAAGGAGGTTGCATCGAAGACTCAAGCCTCGTTGGCTTACAATCGCCCACACTGCTTAGCCACGTATGTCGACGATGGCGGAGCATCGCGCTCTCCTTACCACGACTCTAGAGGGCAATTAAGCTGGATATTGTGCGGGAGCCTATAGAGTAGTATATAGCTAGCATTGCGTGGAGAGCGCGCACCCAAAATTTATAGTTGTGGACTTTTCCAGTCGCAGATCACACACAATATTTGTAGGAACAAATTGCATTACTACACTAGGGAGAGGGAAAATAGATAACGGTATCATAGCCAAGACTCTCGAGAGGATACGATGGACCCTACCTATATTCATTAGCCAAAGAACGCGTTCAGCGACACAAACACTTACCTACACCGCCAATTTTTAGCGATGTCGTGCGGGCATCCGGCTTTTGATCTCCGAAGGTAATCCGTGGAATGTTTGGAAATCATCCCAGGATGTCTTGAGGATGTTGAAACACAGATTCCGAATCACCCAGCGCCGTGAGCTTCCTCAGACCTTTCGGGTTGGACCTTGTGGCGACATCTCCCGAGATATGTCATGGCACCAGCAGGTGACACCATTTTAAGCCTTCCTCACTATGATCCAGATATAATGCAGGCAACAAAATTACGACCGGTTATATTCATTGTGTATCCAGTATAATATTTAACAGAGAAAGGACCAGTAAGCTATCAACAAGAATAAGGTACGGTAATTAGGTGGATATTATAAGGATAATACAGTGAATGCGGGTGAAGGGAAGCCACGGAAACCAAAATTTACTTACTCGTCATCGTCCATGTTGATCGGCGAGACGGGGGTCAGGTCCTCAACAAAGACGGTGCCGTACAGGGCAAAGTCATCGTTGAGGAACCTTCCAAAGACCCTGTATCAGGGATAAGTAAGTGGTTTGGCACGCGCAACAACTTGACTCACCGAGACATTGCCTCCGTGTCACCGTTTTTTCTGCTTGCGCATATCAGCGAAGCGCGTGTCAACCCCGTCCCAGTATTTCGGTGCGCCTGGTCCACTCTTCGCAAGTATCGCCTCGTATACCCAGCGCTGAAAAAGATTAGAAGCAATACTGAAAGAAGAGGGATATAGACGCACCAGCCACGCAACACGGGCAACCAATGCGAGGGACAGCTTCGCGTCCGGTGTGGCCTTGGATCCAAGGAGGAGGATGCTCTGGGTGAGGTCGAGGATGTAGACTGCATCCTTGCGCGTTGCCTGGCCAGGAGGTACCGTCTTGCCGGGATCACGAGCTGTACCACGAGATGCCCCAATCTTTTAATAATGTTAGTGAGATCCGGAACTGCATGACGACACAGCGGGGGGACTAACGAGGTCCCTCGTAACGTTACGATAGTGAGTGAGCCGCAAGCCTGACAGTTTCTGGTAAACTGGAAATTTCGATTTATCGTTCTTGATGTCCGGGGTAAGACCGTGCTTCCCGAGATAACCCTGTCAAGAGTTAACACTGAGGAGGAAGGGAAACAAAGCACATACGATGACACGATTGATTGGGCCACCCTTGTGGACGTAACATGGAGTCGCCGGGTCCACGATAACAAGGAATGCAGCGCGCTCAATCCTTCCCTGAGTGGAACAACATTGGCACTCCTTGAGCTGCGGGATTTATTAGCACAAACTTTTGAAGGGGCGAAAGAGAACGCACCGCGATCCGCAAGATTTCAAAGAAATCGGTATATGCTTCCACAAGCACAGAGTATTCATTAGGATCCTTCATGTCTTTGGAACGGTGGACGTTGCGCTGCTCGAAATTTACTCGGCCAGCATGGTCCTTCCGGACATTGTCCGGATGAGCCTGGGGCGCTCCTTTACCCTGAGAAATAATCATTACTGCCTCGACACATCAAGTAGAATATGAGGTACAGAGAGAAAACCAGGTCGAAGAAGAGCAAGAGCAGGAAACAAACCCGTTGTTTGTGTGGTGCGAACAACTGTCGAGGGTGGCTGTATGCGCATTATTTGGCATTGTGCCATCAAAACGTGACATTTTATGGAGATCGATTTCCTCCGGTTTGAATCTGAGGTGATAGCGAGCGCGATTCTGAACAAAACTGTCTCTTTGGATTTCCTCCTGCTGACCTGGTAATTAAGCCAGGGGCTTGGGAGTTCTTCATTCTGAGCGGAGGCGGTGCTGTGAAGACCGTATTTCGGCCGGGCCGACTCAACGATGCCTCAAAATTTCTCTGGTTGACCAATCACTGTACATGGCTCTCGGGGGCATTGAAATCCCGAATTTGATGCCTGAGCGGCTATTCTTAAATATGTCAAGTGCTCCCTTATACTGATGTAGGACGGACAGGAGGGTATTCATAGGGTACAATCGAATTTCCGTTTGAGTCAGTCACCAATCATTACAGGCAAAGGTTTTTAGGGCGTGATTATGTAAATGGACCGCCCTCGTCATTGAGCCTGTGGCTTGGAAGCTCTTCATCCTGGAGGGAGGCGGTGCTGTGAGTAGCAGCAACGTAAGGGTGCGAGAGCGCGTTCCTGTACAGTGCCATCACGCCACATTCTGTCTTTGTTGCCGAGTCGTTGAGGCCGTTGAAGGCATTCTGCTCTGAATGATTAAGACCTGCCACCTGTTTTGAGACGCGGATAATAGAAAGAAACTCAAGATACGCAGAATGGTATGTCACCAACTCCGCAGCACCGGTGTTATGGGTCCCAAAACGATTACTCGACATGTCGGGGAATTTGACGGTCGACCGCTCTCCCTCATAACTCACGCAAAAATGCTCCGACTGCAAAGCTTGGTAAACTGTTCAGAATTGACCTGGCTCTGCAGGGTCGCAGGGCGCGATCCAAAACGACCAGTTTTGGGACGGTCATGCCCTTGGCAATTCCTATCCATTTCAACTCCCATCACAATAACTGTCCTATTTTGACACTCGTTGTGTCGTATACCTATCTACCATCTTCCCCTTGTTTTCGATCCTTCCCCTTAATTTACCGATCTAGTATAAATACCTGTTTGTACGTAGTTACACTTTGGTCAATCTTACTCTTACGCCACTTACCTCTGCTGGTTCGACCACCCAGCAACCTTGAATCTTGAACCTCATGTGCCGGAACTAGCCGCCGACTTCTAGCCGACTGCTCTCCGTCACATCTTTTTAAGTGCTCGATATCTAGTCGCTGCTTCGCTGGTTACCCCCTGGTCCGATCAACCAAGACTACCACCCTGCTGCCGACCTTCTGCGACCAAAGTATTTGACTATGGACAACAATAGTCACCACACTCGCTCGGCGACCCGCGCCGGCGTATCTTCTTGACGAAGAAGACCGGGGACGCCATCGGAGACTTTGACGGGCGGATGCGGCCGGTAGTCAACCCCCCTCCTCCGCCCATCTTTAGCCCCACCAACCTCTCGTTTGGATCGGTTGGGGCTGGAGAGATGGTAGCCTCATCTATCGACGTCTCGATGAGACCTACCGTCGCTTCGGCGTCGGAAACCGTTGCTTCGGCAGCGAGACCCCTCAGTGCTGCAAGCATTGAAGAGCTATCCTCTGCTCTGCCTTCGCTCTCAGTGAGCAAGGTGGAATCTGGGGCGCACGGAGAAGCTCCGGCGTCCGAACTGGATGAAGACGACGACGGGGGCTGGACCCCCGTAACTCGTAAGACCTCCCATTCCCATCGGGAAAGGAGCCGCTCGAATGGAAGTAAACATACCTCTAATTACTTCTGATTCGAGTGAGTCTGAATCCGGTGAAGAATCCACCGTTGCGAAAGCGACTCAAGAACTGAGCGTCGACGAATTGGCGACCCTAGTGCGTCGCCATGAGGCATACACAGCACAATTGCGCGCCCAGATGGAGCGCAAGGCCCTAAGCGCCAAGCCTGTCAAGGAGGAGTTTAGTAACGACGTTAAGGAGAACGTCTCGGGTTTCAGGGCGATGGCCCCTGAAACCCGTACCTTTGGCAAGGAACCAAGCCCCTTTTCCGTCTCAAACACCCGGGCGCGCCGGGTTACGGTTGAGGAAGTCGAGGATGAGGATGATCTCATCTCGTTCAGCCCCAAGGCTGGCCCGTCCCAAGACAAGGGGAAGGGCGCCGACCCCAGGAACTGGGGAAACGTCTCCTCACTGATTGATTTTACTGAGGATGAATTGAGGGCGCAACGCGAAGCGTTGCTGAATTATGCGGAGATTAATCGCGTAATCAAACAAGAGGAAATTACGCCTCACCTGAGTTTCAGTGAGGAAGTTTCCGCGCGGCCTTCGTCACCGAAGGCTAAGAGAGGCAGGAAACGTTCCAGAAGCCCCAAGGCTAAGAAAGCATAGAGGGCTAGAATTGAAATTCCATCTGAGGAAAATATTCCCTCGCCTCTCAGGCCCGTTGAACCTTCTATGGTTGAATCACGTACCGTCGTTGGCGACCGCGAAGGGAGCAACGACCGCGTGCCCAAGCCTGGACTAAACGCTGAAGAATTATACGCTCTTCTGAATAGAAGAATCAGAGAGCTCGAACCACGGAAACGGGTGAACCCCAAGGAGAAGAGTGAAGAACTCACCTTGGAAGAAAAATTGAGACCGTCTCGCGGCACAAAGGTGCGCGAGACTCCCGTTTCTCGCGGCGTTACGCCAGGAAGACTGGTGGCGCAAAACTTCTTCGACCGTGCCCTTCGGGACACTCGCGGGACTTCGGCTAAAGCGAAGCCGCCACCTTCCGATCCGTCGGATGACTCCAGTTCGAGCTCGAGCGAAAGCCCCAGCTCGTCTGACTCTGACGATCCGGGATCCCGGCGGCGAAGCACGAAGAGCCCGCGACTGTCATCGAAGCGCAAGCGAGGACAGGCCCGCAAGCAGAAAATGCTGCTTAAGCCTATCCCACCGTCCAGGTACAATGGAGAACCGAACGCCAACACTATTCAGCGCTTTGCGCGTTAGTCCAAGACCTACGTCAAGATGGGTTAAAGTCAGAGCTAGAGTCTGGTTAGGGTGAAGGTTCAGGAATATCCTTGCCGTTGAAGGAACACGGGAATTCACTGCCGCTGAAGGAACACAAAGTTCACTGCCGTCGAAGGAACAAGAAATTCACTGCTGTTAGGGTTAGAGAACATAAATATTGTAACGGGCGCATGGCTCGCGCACTGTTATTTTCCCAAGTTTTACCCAGTCGCAACAAATATATTCTGTGTGACCCGTACAGTGTATGTCAGACATTTTGACGTCCAAATCCTGTCGCAGGGATGTGAATTGAGCAATCTTCTTCAAGAACATGAATATTTTAACGGGTGCATGGCTCGCAAGTCGTTATTTTCCCGTGATTTACCCAGTCGCACCAAATATATTCAGTGTGACCCGCGCAAGGTATGTCAGACTTTTTGGCGTCCAGATCCTGTCCCATGGATGTGAATTGAGCAATCTTCTTCAAGAACATGAATATTTTAATGGGCGCATGGCTCGCGAGTCGTTATTTTCCCGTGATTTATCCAGTCGCAGCAAATATATTCAGTGTGACCTGCGTAAGGTATGGCAGACTTTTTGGCGTCCAAATCCTGTCCCAGGGAAGTGAATTGAGCCATCTTTTTCAAGAACATGAATATTTCAACGGGCGCATGGCTCGCGCACTGTTATTTTCCCGTGATTTACTCAGTCGCAACAATTATATTCTGTGACCCGCGCAATGTATGACAGACTTTTTGGCGTCCAAATCCTGTCCCAGGGATGTGAATTGAGCAACCTTCTTGAAGAACATGAATATTTTAACGGGCGCATGGCTCGCGCACTGGTATTTCCCTGTGATTCACCCAGTTGCAACAAATATGAAGGAACACAAAATTCACTTCCTTCGTCCGTTTCGGGTTTTAATCAACTTCCGACGTGTTTTCACGAGCGCAAACTTGCCCCATATGTTATCTCCCTCTTTCACAAATCCTGACTGTCCCCAGTCAACCCACTTTCGTCGCACGCGGCTTGCGCCCGCTTCGGGCTCCCATAGGTCTACAGATGGAAATTAATCTGAACGAATGTTACACCTTGGAGGAGAAAAAAAGATTGTTTGCCGATTTTGATGCAAGCCAGAAGCAATCACCGGTTCTTTCTCTTATATATAGGTAGGGGATACTTGGGAGAATTCTGAGACACCAGCCCTCCCGACAAATCATCCTTACTCGTATGAAATTTGCGCAAAACACGGTGCTCGGTTACTTTTGGTAACCCCGAGTAGAAAAAAATTATCTCTGCGGTTGAAAAATCATTGTTTCTGATTTCCCAGAGTCCTCATATCCATGTCTACCAGCTGATCTTCATGTTCTGTGGGCTGGTTGGTTATGAGTCTGGCAGCGGTTTCCGTTGACTCATTTGAGGCAGATAACCGTTGCCACGGGATCATTTCTTGTTTATTTCAGACTGTCCAACAGTATCAGCGAGACAAAATTTCTTTCGCCAGAGGATCGCAAAAAAGCTTTCGAGCGAGTCATCGTTACAGCTGTTTTGCGAAACATAAGGTGCGGACGAAATTTTTACCTTTTTGGGCGTTTTTTGATCGTTTTTCTTAGGACACTCCCCCTGCTCTCATTTCGTGTCCGTTTGCTTCAGGTGTAGGACCATTCAATTCGCATTTGAAATGCGCAAGGGATGGCTTCCTCAGATTTTTAATCTGGCTTTGAAAACCGCTGTCTAAGCGATGGAATGAGTTTTATCCTATCTTTTCTGAGAATTTTTCACTAGGAGAGCTGCCCTGTGCTCAATTCTCCGCCTTTCTTTGGTCGTAGGCTCAATTTATTCAATTTGGGAATGCGCAGCGGAATTACAGCCGTTTGCGGAACATAAGGCGCGGACGAAATTTTTACCATTTTGGGCGTTTTTTGATCGTTTTTCTTAGATCATTTGATCTGCTCTCGTTTCGTGACCGTTTGCCTTGAGAGTTGGCTCATTCGATTCGCATTCAAAATCTGCAAGGGATGGTATCCTCACATTGCTTATCTGGTCTTGAAAACCACTGTCTGAGCGATGGATCGAGTTTGATCCTATGTTTTCTGATGATTTTTCACTAGGAAAGCTGCCCTGTATTCAGTTCTTTGCTTTTTTCTTTGGTAATAGACTTAATCTGTTCGCATTATGAATGCCCAGCGGACTGCAAATTTGGATTTTTGTTTTGACCTCTAAATGTGGCTTCCGGGCACAGAAAATTGATGGTAGGGCGTAACTTTCGATCGGCGGTCAGTAGAACAGCTACCGCGGTCTCAAATCTCCACCGTTTCCTCCGTTATTAGGCTCATTCAGATTTTCAGGGATGGCTTCCTCAGAACTCCTAATTACATGTTTAATATAACTTCTCTTTTTTCACCCTTTCCAGCTCAAAACACACGGTGAATGTGCAATAGGGTGTATTATGCCAATATAAGTCCACAAGTGCAGGAGTGAATTGCGCTGAGAATTCGGGTATAGTCCCAATTTGGAAAGAGGATGATGTCGCAGAAGAGAGCGCGAAGCTCGATTGTTCGGCGGCAGTGGTGGTAGAGATGGATGACGACTGGAATGCAGTGGGATTGAGGGGATCATTTGAGGTGCGGTCAAAAAATATCGGCCGCGGGAGCGGGCGTGGGGTAACGGCCACTGCAGAAGGCGTGAAGAGGAGTCTTGTCGCTGATGTAGGCAAGGCCGAGGTCGGTGTCGCTGGGGTAGGGGGTACATTTTCAGCCTCAGTTCCCCGGGTCCGACGCTTCGATAAATGTGGCTGACCCTGCCGTCGTCTCTCAAGCGCGCCTATACACACTCGATGAAGGGAAATAACTTGTTTTGGACCAGAAAAACTGTCCCAGATTCTCAATTCATAGGAGAGAAATATTGCCAAACTCAGTTCCCCGGTGGCTGATTTTTTTTGTTCGCTATTTTTTGTGTCCGATGCCCAGAGAACTCGCTTCAGGCCCACGAATATAATCTCTCACCATACCCATTCCACTTCCGAACGAGCAGGAAGCAAATACGAAATGACGAGGTATACTACGACTCCGACCGAATACGTAGATCCATCGCTCTGAGTTGCGGGTATGCTCGTTTTCTGTTTTAAATGTTTGTTCGGATGATAATTCTATGGCTGTAAGGCTCTCTCCATCCGTGCGATGATCCGCCCCAGCCTTACAGAAAGTGAGTCGTGCAAACTAAGATACATGAACAACCCTAGTGTGCAGTGGTGAAAAGCGACTAAAGGGACAGTTACACTAAAGGGCCTTATATATATGTAAATGTGTGGGACCTTGTACCCGAGCCGAACGTCGTTGGCTGAATGGTGCGGATCAATCCTACAACAAATAACCGGCCGAGGGTTAGATCAACACTTCAAAGTCCAAAAGCGTGGCCAGATCAGTAGCCAAAAAGATGGGTTGGGTCCAGAATGGCGGTTTCGGGTGGATCAATAACCACAAAATGCAATAACATATTTTCGTTCCTCAAACATTTCGGTTATCCAATGTAGTGTTGTCTCGAGGTCTAGAAAAATGCCCAAAGGCGGAGTTTAGATGGAGAGAGTAATGAATTGTAGGGGGCCTAGCAGAAAATTAAGAAACCCCATGTTTTACGTATTTATTTTGCCAAGCCAGCGCCAATGCTCATTAGCACCATTGCATCCAGAGAACTGGGACACGTGGAACCTGGATGTAACCCTTCCCAACCATTTCAGTTAACATTCCTCTTACCAAGGTCTGCCGACACCACGTCGACAAGTCTGTGCTGACCTGGGCCGACGGTTGGCTGACATCGGTCGAGTTGGGGTCCATCCAGGTTTGCCGACCTAGGTTCTCTGCATCGACACAGATTCACTGAGGCTTGGCCGTATGTCTGTTGTCTTCATGACTCTCTTTACTGGCCAGACCCAGACCTCGTCCGCACGAACGCCACTACCAACGAAGTCTATCCAACGCCGGTTTTCAGTGTCACCGTCAATGATCATCGCAACAGACGAGTATTCCACGGAACTACAAGTGCGCATTCATTCAGTATCAGTAACGCATACTTACAGAATTTCAGAATCATGAAGCCAGGCCGACGGCCCTCAAGCGCGACATCCAGTTCGATCTGTCCTTCTTTGTGGAGATGGCCAAAGAGTCCTTTCGCAGCTTCAAGAAGACGTGGAAGGAGTCGCAACAGATCGAGGGCCGCAATCAACGCAGACACTGACCGTCGTAACAACCGCCGCCTCAAGCGATGACAGCGTGTTAGCACGATTTCAGCTACGTGGTTTTTTTATTTCTTCGTGCAAGAGTGGAATGAGTAGGAATTTTAAGCTGAAATCATGTTTCCTATGAGGGAATATGTCCTCGGAGACGTTTTTAGGAAATTTAACCACCGGCGACTGCTGTTGTACAATATTTTTGAATTTTCCAAATCTGGGCTCATTTTCTCTGCATAATCTTTGCACACAAGTTTGGCGAGGCCCTCTAAGGAAAAAAATCATAAGCCGTACGCGCACGACATCCAGCATGCTGAGATAGATATGCAGGGGCAAAATATTCCTGCAGTGATCGGCCGAACCAAGCCATCCAGGCAGAAATAATATTTGTCCTTTGATCGGCTGAATCGAGCTTCGCAGAGAATATAATAGACAGGTTGTGCAAAGCCGCACAGAGCCGCATGCGGCTTTTGTGCATTGTGCAAAGCCGCATGCGGCACCGTGCGGCTTTCATTTCCCTATCCATTATGTATCCAAACCTTGCCTACAGTGCTTTGAAAGCTGTTGGTGTTGATTCCGGCATCAGGTGGAAGGAGGAAGTGTGGAAAATGGCCTATTTCGGCAGCATCACGGCCATAGCCGCACAGCGGCTGTGGCGAAGCCAAATAATGACGTCAAAAATGATGCGCATTATGTTTGGTAAGTGGTTCAATGTACTGCATAGCACCTAATTTACCCATATTTCATCGAAATGAACACGGATCCACTCATAAATCCTTCGGTTTATCATGCGGCTTTGCACAATGCCCAAAAGCCGCATGCGGCTCCGTGCGGCTTTGCACAACCTGTCTAATATTGTGGTCACTGAATTTACAGCTCGGCTGAACCGAATCATGCAGGGAGCATAATACTCCTCCAGCGTTCGGTCGACCCCAGCTACCTGCGCCACCACAATATTGTTCCTACGATGTTTTACAGTAGCGACCAAAAAGAATGGACACAGCGCTTTGGGCTGGTTCTCATTTATGGGTGGAAATGCTTCAAATAAAATGTCAGCACGAGCTGTCGTTGATTTCGTGCACGGCTGTTGCGTAATAAAATAATTTGTGGTTTTCTGAAAAATTGAGTTTGTGGTTTCATACAGTAGTGAAAAGTGGTGAACACAGCCTAAAAGTACTTGGAAATGAGACCCTATCCATACCTTATTTTACCCAAATCAAATGGGATTTGGGCCTGCAATGCTTGATGCAAGTTGGGCATTTTTAGCAATTTTGACGGTAAATGGCCCAAAACTGCTCAAAATGGTCAACTTGGATGGCCCCGTGTGAGCCCAAATCCAGATGAATTTAGGTAAAACAATATATGTCTGTGGTCGCCTTTTCAAGTACTCTTATGCTATGTTCACCATTTTTCACTACTGCATGAAACCACAAACTCAATTTTTCAGAAAACCACAAATTATTTTATCACGCAACAACCGTGCACATGAGGTATGAACTTTGTCTAGACTCATGAAATCGACGAAAGCTCGTGCTGACATTTTATTTGAAGCAATTCCACCCAGAAATGAGAATGGCTGGGAAGATGAGAACCTATCCATAGTGAATTGATGACCCTCGTCGCACTCCTCCGGCGGATCGAGCGAGTCATCAATTGATGGCATACCTGCTGCCGAAATCTGTTTTCGGGCTCGCAGATCCGCAATCTGCTCCAGTAAATCTTTCTTGACGGAAATGAATTCGACCTAGGAAGCGTGATCGTGTTTTACGGTGAGTCTATATTCATTTGAGTTGAAAGAAAGTATTTCAGCCACTCTAATAATAGAAATCATCGCTCTGTTATGCTTGAAGGTTCAGTTCAGCTCAGCTCTGAACACTGGTTTGAATATGTTTCTCTTTCACTTCCGTCCGGTGAACTGAGTTGTGCAATATTTCTATATTTGGGAATATTTGCTTCCTGTTCGATCAGAAGTGGAATGGGTATGGTTTTTTCTGTGGAATCATGTTCATGAGCATGAGGTTAATACTCTGGGGGACGAACACAAGAATTAACCACCGGTGAACTGAGTTGTGCAATATTTCTATATTTGGGAATATTTTGCTTCCTGTTCGTTCAGAAGTGGAATGAGTTTGGATTTTTTACAATTACTGTACAGTTTCGCTCATGCACGTGACTTTTAATTTTTTCCGACAAATCTCCAAAATCCCCTAAAATCGAGAAAAAATTATTGCAGGGGTTTTCAGAAATCGGGTGTGACGTGTGACATACGAATTGAGCGAAACTGTACAGTACTAGTAGGGTCTTGTTTATAATTCCTGGGGGGGTTATAAACGGTTTTTTATTTTTCGTTTATAAACAGGCTGTTTATAAACATGTTTATAAACTGGTTCTTACAAAACACCTAAAATACGAGTTTTTCCGCCTCCCCGTCCCAAGTCCTCTTCGCACCGGCTTTCCTACTACTCTGAGAATCAACTGCGGAGTCATCTGACCAATCTGCGAGACTTCCAATCGCGTCGGCACCTTGGACCGGTTTATCTGAAAGCAAATCCCGGAAAAATGCCAACCTCCTGTCAACGCCGTCCCGATGCGTGGCAAGGGTCGGTTGGGAGATTGAAGAAACTGTCGGATGTTGGGTCTCAACGTCATCTACAGCGTTGAGGGCTTCCGGCCCGGCCTGGCATTCCAGTGTGATGGAAGGACAAGGCGGAGCGTTGTCGGAAGTATCGTTTGTCAGGTCGATTACAGTCTTGGGCTTCGTCTCGGTGAAGAGGCCCTTGACAGACCGCCAGTTAAGCGACGGGGCCTTCTTCTCCTTCAGCTGTAACCACACAGGCATTGAATAACGCCAGGAAGAGGCCATTCGTGAATTTCCTTGTGCTCCCACCAGCCTATGTTGATGTTGAGCGCCAAAGAAAAAAAAAAACAAAGAAGTCGAAACGAACGCATGAGGACACCGCTAGAATCAGGTAGGGTTCGAATCCCTGTGTTCAATTTGCTATAGGCAACTGTCATCTTCGCCCGAATCTACTCGCTGCTGCTGTCGTCGACCCGACTCTTTCTTTCCGGCTGTTGATCAATGTCTCAGTTCTCAGCAACCCAAGCAAATATGTTCAACGTACGGCCCCGTAGGTCCCGCAATTTTTGCCCGTCCTGCCCGTCCCTCGAGCCGGAAGTGCTTTCCTCCTCGATGGTACCTTCGTGTTTCTCCTAGGTGTGGGTCTAGCCGTGGCGAATATCATTCAAGTTCTGGCATTCAAGATTCTCCCTAGGCCGCTGGCTTTTACGGCGCGGCCAATTCAGTCAGGAGACAATTTTTTGCTCCAATATTGCTTGCACCAGAGTGATTTGGATATACGTCGGCTTCAACCATATAATGACATTACAAAATTCCTCCTGATTAGTGTGTGGTTTATTGCGGAAATATATATATATTCGTGGCCTCCTGTAAATTTTCCTAGTACCTTCTTCAATCGAATCCTGAATTTGTTTCGTTCGCTTTCTCCACCCTTACTTACATGCAATCCCATTCTTGATTCTGAGGTGCCGGAGCGAAGCGGCGGCTGATCTTGTTTTAAGTATACGTGGGGCAAGACGTGGGGACTGGCAATCAGCAGGCCGTTGATGGCGATTACCTAACTTTCCCATCCTGCGAAGTCGGCCATTTTGATGGCAAATGAAGCTATCTCCGGAGGTCGGTGCAGCCTTCCACAGTCAACTTTTGAAACTGAAAAAATATGAGATGCTATCCTGAGACCTTTGTGCCTGTATTCTGCGAGCCAGAATTTTTTTAAATTGTCCCAGAAAATGTTGCACAAATGGCAGGCAATTGCTTTAAAAATTGCACAACGGTGCAACAAGGCCAAAATAAAAAATTCTGGCTGGCAGAATATATGGGGAGAACCTGTAGGAAGAAATCTCCTACCAGAAGGGTATGGCTAAAATAAGTTGCTGAGGCTGCACCGAGCTCGCGCGTTCCTTGCTAGAAATTCCGTGCGTTCCCACCCCCTGTAGACACACGTCTGTCGACCTTATCTGATGTGTGTCGCCGCGCGGCGATCTTCGGCTACCTTTGTCAACGGCATTATCTACGCCGCCTTTCGGCGAGCTTATCTGATGTGTGTTTACGTGAGTGTAGATGCACCGCATCGAGCCGTCGGCTACCAGAATCTATATGTGTCTTCGCCGTCGACGCACGTAGACCCACCTCGCTCAACCTCAAGATATAATTTTGGCTGCCCTTTCTTCATTCTATCATTTTAAGACAGTGCACCACACTATCCGCCTTTGTGCATCCTCCGGTAATGTTACCGCTGGCCCGGACCGGTCGGGATCAAACACCGCTGCCAAACACACAGCCGTTCTTGTACCACCCTACCAGCGACACCATATTCCCACTGAAATCATTCGAGAAAAGATTGCGGACCATTTTGGTGGGCTGTTGGGCAAGCGACCACATCAAGTTCTTCCATTCATAGCAGGGGTTCCCCTGACAAGCGCTCAGTTTTAACCTGGTGTCAGATGCTGTTGGATGGCCTAGGAATCTTCAAGGTTTGATTAATTTATAATTCATTCCAATATGATTGAATCTTGCATACCATAACAAAAACAAAGAAAAGCAAAAAAGAGTTCAATGGGCAGCTGATCAACCGGCAAATGTGCCGTCATTGATGGGGCAACGCCAATGTAGCGGCATGGGAGGTCCACTTATTGTTCTTCCATTTGAGAGTACCTAGTCTCACCGGTTCGGTGCTGTACTTACCCACCGTGGTTATGGTAGAGTCTTATGGCGAGAGGGTAAAGTTCTAAATTTGGACTCTTTCGCGTACATCAATTCTCTTTCGCGTGTTCTCATCTTCTTTTGCGCATGCTGAGTTTCTTTCGCAATTTTTTGTACAAATGAACCCTCATACGGCCGGCAGAATTGTGGCCAAGAGAGAGATGTTTGGCATGTGTAGGCATTAGTCTCGGGCCAGGCTCTCATGACATTCCTAGATGGGAACCTTGTCATGAGGACTACGTCTATCTCAAGCGGAACAAGACTCAATAAAAATACTACCGTATAATTTCGTTCAAATAATCAGTCCCGGGTCACGCGGCAGTTTGACGAACCACACCACCTGTTGAGTTGAACGAAATTCTGCGGTAACAAGAGCGTGGTGGGCCGCGAAGCGGCTCACCAGTTCGTTTTAATGAGTGGATGTGGCAGCGACTGTGGAACTTCAAAGAACCCAACCACATGCTTGAGCATATTTCAAGTCGAAAGCGTAATGCCGAGAGGCCGCCATGTCGGCACAGCGGACCATGAATAAAATGTGCAGGCGGACCTTGCCGGCATGGCCCGAAATTAAACCTTGAGCGCAGCTTAAAAGGCTTCGGACCGACGGACAGACACGCTAATTTTATAAAGAGGGTGATGCCAAACCCTGATCCAAGCCGACTCCGCCTCCTCATAATGCAACGCATTCGAGCCAATCCGCCGCGCGCGTAACGCGGCGTGTGTGCGTCGGACGTGGATGTGGGCGCATATCCCAAGAGGACCTTGCAATTACCTGTAGCGAGTGCAAAGCGGAGGGGATGGTGGATGGGAAACACGCGGACGGAGTGAACAAACTGCCACTTGTGAGCCTTCTCTTCTCTTGCTTTCTTGATGCCCGCTCTGATGATTGGCATTGACAGTCTGGCATCGTATCCCCAGGAGTGACGTCTGCCTATTCAAGCTCAAATCGAGTCTCAGCGAAGGCTACCACTCGCGGAGAGACGACGTTCAAAACAGGACAGGTGGGACGCAGTTTCCAGCTGATGAACCCGACTTAATGCCTTACTCAGTTTCCAATCACGTTTCCCCAATTGCAGTCGCACGGAAACCATTCGCGACCTGCCACCTCGATCCTACTGACCCCTGTTGGAACCCACGAAGGCCATCATCCGCAAACTACCCCCTCTTTTGCCTACGGCTGGCCGAGCGCCACGGGTTTCCCTCCACTATGGTCGCAGGCACGTTGTTTCGAAATTAATTTTGTCAGCTGAGGGCTCAAGAGTCAACAGAGTCGGCAGGAAATGTGCGAAACTCTACCCTGGTTTCGAAGCTTCCACGGGGGCGTGTATCAGAAGAAAGGTGTCGCCAAGGGCTACATGCTGAGTAGTTTCGGAGCCGAGTGGGTGTGATAGCTTCCGAATGAAAATCACCTGATTTCGTTTGACAGACGCGACTGCTTCCTGCATGGGGGGAAATTCATCATATCACACGGGTATGCCTGCAGTTCTATGGACTCTATCGTCCTAAATCCAAATGGTCTAGTGGCGGGGGGACACACACAGATGGGACGGTGGAGGACCAAAAGGAGGGGCATCCCTCGGTTCGCGCCCTAATCAACAATTGTTCCGCCGGTACCCCCTTGGTCATTCTCGTAGACGACAAATACCCCAAGTTTCCACTCAATCTTAAGGACAAGAAAATCTATTTAGCTGCTCTCGGTTCGTGTTTCTGTGCTAATCTTGCTACTTCTGCGTTGACACTCCCTGCTCATTGCTTCAACAGGTTTTTATACTGTCGTTTCTGCCTGGGGTTTGGTCCGATATTCCCCTGCATAGAGAAAAGCTAATCATTCACTTAGCCGAAGTACATGATGTCAGGGGCTCCAAAGTTGTGCGATACAAGTTCGCATTCCAGTGGTGCGCCGGACAGGTTCGCGTTTCTTTTCTCGTGTTCCTGGGCATCATCTGCTATGAGTCAACAGGGGGAGCCATGGTGGCTTATGTTTAGGAAATCCCCTAATAATCCAATAAATTCAATCTCATTACCGAGACCAGGTGCTCCAACTGCGGTGAGATGCGCCCAACCTCCGGTCACTCATCTTTGCGGCGGATGTGATAATCTCTCTCCGCACATTTATAGGACAGGGTGGATGTGCTTGAACCCCGATTGTCCGCAGTTCTGGACTGGTGCACGTCCTGAAGGACTCGAATATATCACACACTTCCTGCAACTGCGAGAATCGTCGGCATTTCCACCGGACTTCGACGCGCGACTTGTCCCGGAAAACCACATTCCCGCTGCCGTTATCGCAAGTTTTCAATTGATGCGCGGATGGCATTGCCATCGATGCGGACGTGCGTCTTCAAGGTCCGACAACTCTTGTCCCTTCGTCACCGTCAGGTACTGACTGATCGTCAGGGCTGATTGGGGAACATATGAATGTTTCCATTGTCATGTATGAATAGATCTTGATCGTGACAAAAATCTTGATGTCGCACAGGATACGCATCCAATCCTTGGCGGGGTTCATACAGCGGCTTCCTTG
Organism: Mycena olivaceomarginata; assembly: GCA_029378375.1. Lineage (NCBI taxonomy): Eukaryota > Fungi > Basidiomycota > Agaricomycetes > Agaricales > Mycenaceae > Mycena > Mycena olivaceomarginata. The sequence continues at coordinate 71,642 of JARKIC010000384.1, forward strand.
CAATCCGTTGGTCCTGTCACACGTGAGTACAGGGACCGCGATTTCATTCTTGCGCCTGATTCGGGTGAGCCTTATCTGGCCAACGATTCAAGTTGTGAAGTGGCTGAGCTACCTAGGGATTACGAAACTGGCTTTGAAACGATACTCTCATTCGAACGGTTGGGGCTTTTGCCAGTCATTCGCTCTCCCAGATAATCGGTACGCCTTCTTCAAATACTCCTCACTTAATTTTCCCTACAGTGGTCAAAACCCAGCGGTACTATTCACCACATCCGTGGCAGCGACAGTCTGAACTACCTGGCCGACCACCTATTGGAAAGTTATCAGATCCAAGCATTTGACGGCTCGCTCAAATTGCGAAGATATCCCTTGAAAAAGGTACATTCGCCTTTATTGTTTTTTGGGGCACAGACGTAAAATATTTCCAGCATGCTAGTGAGACATGCCGTATACTACCTTATGACTCTCTATTCTGAGTCTCCCGTAGCGCGCGGGACCTTTCTTTCGAACCTTTTCTCGCACAACAGTAAGTGCTGGGGCACTCTCGGCTGTCTTTGGCTCACCCCGGAGTATTTGCATCAGGCGGGGAAGCGTATCACGTATTCCCCTCCCCTGCCACATATTTTGCATTAGAATTGCTCTGACATGGAATTAGTATGTTGCAGGCAGCGGCCAAACGATTGCCCTTGATGATGCCCCGAGCGCTGTTGTTGAAGCCCACGACCTCATTGAAAGTCGAGTGGCAGTCGCAATTGGACAGTCTTGCATCTTTAATGAAGTGCTTAGGTATGGATGTATTCAATGCGCGCTCAACGCCCTGCACGTAATTTCCAGCGTCGCGTATCTTGATGCGCAATCAATGGCTGTAAGCTGTGGACGCCACTTCTTCCAGTTTCTGCATCCTAACGAACCTTCTACATAGTTCCACGCAGACAACGAGATAGGCTTAGGACCCGTTGTTGCCGGATTGTCGCTGGGTCAGCACCCTTCCACTGATAGGGAGTGCTGGTTCAATTTTGACGCGTCGTACGTAGGCTCTCCGGCCACAATGGCCTTCAGAACCCTCGTGAAGCCTGAGGGAGGACAGCACCGGTCCGACTTATCTCTTGTCCTTCAACATGTGAACGCGCAAGCTGCCCTTCGTTATCAGCCAGAGCCGCTGACATTTAGTCTAGGGTGATATCCTCGTCATGGAAGGTGCAGGTGTCCAGGAACATTATCAGTGAGTGAATCTTGCATGCAAAGACGTCAAAGAAGCCGACGTTGTAGACATGCCGTTGTGAGTTTCTCATCGTCCCACATATATACTCCACCTGACAAAACGTTTGAGGAACCTCTGGGCTTCAGAATTGCCGTCACCGCCCGATATATTGCGCCAGGCAAGTCAACCTAATGAGCTGTCGTACAGTGGTGAGTTCTGCGCGCGGGCTCCTGGGCTCATTCCCGGGCTGAATCACTAAATAGGAGTTTCTGCGCAGGTTTTGTGGTTTCTGCCACAATACTCGACTATCCTAGAATGATCCTGTGGAAACAAGCCTTTTGTAACGAGCAATTTCGTGGGAAAGCTCTTGCCAAGTTGGCTGTTACCGTTACATCACAGTCACAGTTGGACCTCTGATGGCATGCGGTCAAACGTTCGGAGATCATCTCCGGAAGTTCCTTGAACATTCGAACGTCGATTTCCGGCCAATCCATAGGCAATGGCTTCCTGTAAACTCCCAGCCTGCACATCCTGGAAGCATTTTGCTGTATATTCACATATGCTTGCCATTAGTCTGATTAAGTATCGATTGTGCTTCCCAGCGCATGCAGTTAATATAGAAATGGTGGCAAAATATGCATATTCCGAGACATATGTACTGTACAGTTTATACGCAGGATATAATGCCTGCCAGCCATGTGAACAAGCTCACTGGGTGGCTCAGCACCCCTCCCCACTATCCCCGAGCCTCCATAGGCCCTCGAGGAAAATACGATTTGGCTCGACACTGATGTTGGTGGGGGAAAATCAGAAAATAAAGAAAAAAGAAACTAAATATTGCACGTGAGAAAGGGGAGAATTCGGGAAAGATCGGAAGAGTTTTCCCGGCAGCATCCATAAGCGCCAAGTGCCATCATGAACAACGGAACGATCAGGTGCCGTTTTCGATAGTGAACAAGTGCAGCAAGATGCTCAATCTGGGCCTCAAAAAACTCGTTTAAAGACTGCAACACACTCCAAAACTCTGTTAGAGTGTTCATGAATATTCTTGAGATTATCAGGTGCTACAGACACAGCAACAAATAATTCAATTCAATTCAATTCAATTCAATGTTCCATTATCCTCGCTGCGAGCCGGCTTCGGCTCATGTCGGAGTCTAGTAGTACATCGACTGTATCACTAATTGTAATCATTCCGCTGATCGATCGTGATCCTCCAGATTCACACGACACAGCTATTCCAAAACCAAACATGGGCATTCTATTCCAAAACCAAACACAGCTATTGGAAAACCAATCTCGGGACACTCCATTCCAAAACCAAACCCAGCTATTCCAAAGACAAACACAGCCATTCTATTCCAAAACCAAATACATGTATTGGAAAACCAAACACGGGGCACTCTATTTCAAAACCACACCCATCTATTGGAAAACCAACCATGGGGCACTCCATTTCAGAACCAAACACAGCTATTCCAAAGCCAATCACAGCCATTCTATTCCAAAACCAAACACAGCCATTGGAAAACCACACATGGGCACTATTTCAAAACCAAACACGAGGCACTCTACTTCGAAACCAAACACATCCATTGGAAAGCCAAACACAGCCATTCTATTTCAAAACCAAATACAGCCATTGGAAAACCACACATGGGGCACTCTATTTCAAAACCAAACACAGCTATTGGAAAACCAAACACGGGGCACTCTACTTCAAAACCAAACACATCTATTGGAAAACCAAACACAGCTATTCCAAAGCCAAACATGGGCATTCTATTCCGACACGACGTGAGGATCTCAACGATCATGTGATGGGAATGACCTAGGGGGTAAAGTAAATCCAGGAGGCGGCGTAGGATGATGGCAACTAGCCTTGGGTTACAAGGCGGGCAAAAAGGTGGGCACAAGTAGACAGTATGGGAGCCTTGTCTACAAGTAAGATAGGGAGAAGATGTTGTATGCGGGAGAGAGCGAGAGGGTTGAAAAGATCAGCTTCAATTCTTGTCAGCAGAGGCAGACCGGAACATTCATCATTTCTTACCTTTCTCCGAGAGTTTTGCCAATGCGTCAGCACCCGCGCTGCGGACATCGCTGCGGTTGTCGGTCAAGAGGACGACGATTTTCGGAGTGGAGACCACGATGGCAGGTCGGAACTCGTCTGAAATGCCCATCAGCGGAGCCGGACTGGAACATTCCTCATTTTTTACCTTTCTCCAAGAGTTTTGCCAATGTGTCAGCACCCACTCTGCGGACATTGCTGTCGTTGTCGGTCAAGAGGGCGACGATCCTCGGAATGGAGTCCACGATAGCGGGTTGGAACTCATCTGAAATGCCCATGAGTGGAGTCGGCCGGAACATTCATTTTTTTTAAAAAAACCTTTCTCCGAGAGTTTTGCCAATGCGTCAGCACCCGCACTGCGACACCCCAGTCAGTCTCGTTCCACTCGCAGTCTCGCTCCAAACCTGGCTCCGCAGAGAGGTCGCAGTCCGGAGACGACGATTCAGTCCGAGGACGCCAGTGGATGATTCCAACTGGCCTGCCTCAGAGACATACAGTAACTACTCTAAGTATTTTGCAGAATATTCCGGTGTGTGGTACTTGATTGACACAGCAAGATTGATGTTGTCTCACACTGCTGCAGTGTCACACTAGTTATATAGTAGGATTCCCTTTCACATCGTCAAACGTTGCCGCAACACAGTATTTCCTGCATATTTTTCTCAATTTCGAACAGCAAGCCAAGATCAAATCCATTGTCCACCTGATCACGGCGCATGAATTGTTGAGTGCAGAAGATTACGACGAGCTGCTTCGTTCTCCTGCAAACTCGCGGCTTCGTGGTTTCTCTGATCCTCATAGTTCCCCTCCTCCCTTGTCATCTCTGGTTGAACTTTTGGATGAGAACTGGATTGGAGAGAGCATTATTGATGCCCGTGCACACCGACTTGTATCAACAATTAATTCTATGGTCCCTGGCACCTTCCGGCTCCGCCTCCTTCACTCTTACTTCCATGTTGAGCTCACCAACGCCTACCGCAAAAATGAGCTCACTCCTAAGCTCAAAATGTTGCGAGAGGAGCTACTTTCTGCTCTGCCTGAGCACCTTGGGTTCGTCTACAATAAGCACGATATTCATTGGGCACCATGTTTGGTCGTAACGGGCGACCGCATGGTATTGCAGGGAGACTCCATGGGCATGGACAACGATCTGGAAATGTTGCTAAAGTTGCGGTGGTTATTGAGTGACGTGACTGAAACTCAGGGAGAATGGTAGGTCTCTCTTGACAGATGCATTATGATTTCCAACTCATGCCCAGTTTGACACAGGTCCGAGAGCCCGCTTCCTGTTCCCCATCAAGGAGCAGCAAGTGGGGCTTGCGCTATGGTCTCTCTGAGCTCTATTGCATCGTACGTTGAGCCTTCCATGAGCCCTTGGTCCCCTTCCAAAGCCTCCGAATTCCCTCGACAATGGCTCGCAGATTTCTTGAAAGAACATTGCAAGTTGCTTCGGGCCTCATCAGTATGCTCATTAAACGTCCTTCCCTGCACGTAGGCTGAGACTGACAAATTCCTACAGACCGCCGGTATGACACTAGTTACACAACTGCGCGGTTCAAGTTGAAACGAATTCAACTCAATGTCTCTGGATCTGGGTGCCCCACATTTGTCCAGCCTTCAGCAAGATGAACCTAGCTGTGATTTCCGATTCCTCTGGGTCTTCCAACCTTCAAAGCGATGTGCCTATCCAGGGATCAAACTTCACGCACCGTGCATTCAAATCCTGATTATTCTCTGAGATGGGCAGTGACGGGTTTGCAGACTCGAATAGTCTCATGATTTACCTTCAGTGTCGTTGGGTCGGCCTTAATCGTCCCAACTCTGTGCAAGGCAAGACAATCTCGTTAGATTTCCGGTCAATTTTCCGTCGCATGCGGTCTAATGTGTCCATACCAATCTGTCCAATCGCCTTGCGTTTGAACCATTCAAGTTCAGAGCCATGTCCTGGCTCAGACCTCAGAAAATTCAATAGCGGCTTGCGTATAGGCTACCGGCTGCGCATTCCCCACTCCGGCTCAAGAAATCTGACTGACCGACTGACTGAATTTCTATTGTTGTCCTGGCCATGGCATCAGACCGGACTTCAAAGTGCACTTGCGTAAATGGCTGGTGTCCCATCCATAAAATCGATTACCCAGAAGCGCAATAAGATCTTCCTTTCCTCACTTCACATCCAAAGGCAAATAAAATGGACCCATGCACTGAGCGCCATGACCTTTATTAACTGCTTACTGCCAGATGAGGCTACATACATGGGGCCCGTTGATTTGCACCAAGGAAGTAGTGGAAAGAGAGACCAGACAGATGTAGGGAAGGGGGAATGCGGTACCCTTGTCTGTCTCCAACACGGGGTTTAATGGGCAACTGTCACTCCGATCACCGACGCTTTCATCAGAATCTCCATAATGTTGCGGCTCTCTAACTCCTTCTTGTTCTTTCTGCAATATATGATCACTTGATTTGTGGTCTATGCAGCCGTGTTATTGTTACAGTAACAACTCGCCTATCGGGAGCGTCTTACCTTATTTTCTAATCCAATCGCCAAATGACGGGCACCCTTGGCAGAAAAAAGCAGAACTGGAAGGCGTTCTGAACAAGATGTATAAGTCAGTTCCAGGTCCACGCCGGTGAAAACACGTACCCTTTTCATTGTCCTTCCACTCGATCTCAACACTGGCAGCGTCTCGCTCTGGCTCGGAGCAGACTCTGCCAAGTGCCAACCGATATTCCTTTTTAATGGCGGTTTCGGTAAATTCTGCCCCCGGAAACATCTTGTTGTTGGTCATTAAAGCGGAACTGTCCCTGAGAACAACATATTTCTGCTGGGGGAGACGGCCGCGAGCTGTGCGTCCGCAGTTTGAAATGGAAAGTCCAAGGGAATCAATGCCCCGTCTTCTGAACCGTAATGAGTCAAATGGCTAGAAATTGTTGTTGCCAACCTGTTACTACGCAACTCGGTGATCATGTTCCTTAAGCTTCTCGTTTCATATCTTTCTGCCCTTGGATTTGAGTTCAGGCGTTTTGATCTTCTTCTTTCCGTCATGGTGGGCGGGGAGAGGTGGGTGGATAGAATGTCAAGGATTCCCTACTTTATATATACATAATTGACTCCCGTGGCAACGTTGACCGCCTCCGAGAACTTATAGAATGGAGATCCATCACCTATGTAATGATACGACCATCAACAATCTTCTGGTTCGAAATGACCACCCCCTGATATCCCTTGAACATCCCGCTTATCACGGCCCTTTAGATGTTTCAGGTTCCATTTTACTTGTATTATATCCATATGCAATCCAAGATGTTGAACAGCCGAACACCGCCGACCTACGGTCTCCGTCTATCCTTTTAATGGAGTACATGTGGAAGCGTCTGCTTAGAAGAGACAAGTGTACAGAGAGCCATCGCTTTCCCCTTTATTTCTCTTTGTCCGGCTCGAATTCCCGCCCCAGAGAGAGAGAGAAAATTAGATTGCGGTATGTCATGTGGCGTCGCCTTCCATCAGAATTATAGTCTATTTTAGCAAAAGGTCTTCGCAGAGCTCGGCGGAAGGAGTTCGGCAAACAGTCTTCGGCAACTTAAAATGATGGATTTAGCTTTCGCATCAATTCCAGCGTTTCAAGCGTCTTTATATACAGCATAGGGGGAGGTAGGTATGTCTTATCTCACTAGCAGTTAGCCCATGCTTCCCTACGGGACTTCTGAGTTCAAGGTTGGAAAAAGCAGTTCAGTCGGTACACTGTAGTTTAATCAGAGGTAATACAATTGTGTAAGTAAGGGATGCAATTCAATGTCCCCCGGGCCATTGCGCCGACCAGCAGATGACCCCTTGCCTTTATCTTCGGATTCCTCAAGTGCGCGGTCATCAGATATTCTGCGTTTCTCCGAACTTGGTTCTCCGGATGTCATGTCTGTCCCTTGACTTCCATAAAAGCCAGTGAATGTGAGTCGTGGAGGTGTACCCGTGTTGACTGAAAGGGTGTTGAGCTCAAGTCGATAATCGAAGGACAGATAAACACGCACCCAATTTAGTCGGACTTTGTTATACCTTTGGCGCTGCAGGAGCTTGGCCGAGGAAGGTGACTTTCTCCAGGTTGACAATAAAATGTTTGACAGTGCTCTCCTCATCACGTTCCACACCTGTGAGAATTCCTTCAATGGCATCAGACTTGCCTTTCCCAGGCATTGGTTTATACATGTACGTCTCCAGAGATTTATACCTGGGGGGGAGAACTCCGACCAGGTCCCACGGGTTTTAGCCAGAGGTCCCGCCACTCCGAATGGAAGACCAGTTCACATCTAGCAAGGTCACACGTTTCAAAATGGTTTCCAGTGAACGCCCTGTAGCAAGGCAATAATGCCTAGTGCTGTATTGGCAGGGTGGGGTGAAGGATCTACAGGAAGAACTTGAGCTAACAATTTGTTGATGGAAGATATCGAGGAGGCAAAACCCACGCCTGGAACTTTAGTCACGCGTGACGTCACGACGTGGCTGTGCTTTGGGGGGAATGCTTCCCCCAGCCCCCCTCCTCTTCGCTGGCGCTGCATTTTCCGCTGGCGCTGTACCTTTTCGCTGGCGCTGGCCTTTCCGCTGGCGCGGAGCATTTTTCCGAATTTTGATTTTACTTCAGGCTCAATTTTTTGGGACAGCGGCATTCAAAACACAGATCAATTGCCATCCCAGCAGAAACCGTGGAGCCCCACTGCGTGGAGCTTCCACATGCTGGCATGTCAATTGCCCTGTGTTTTTTCATGCTGCTGTCCCTCAAAATTTCGAGACATACAATGTTCAATACAATTTTTTCCTTGCTGCGATAAATAAATTTGAAGAAACTCTTTCGGGCGCCGGCCCGGACGGCTGGGGTTTTCCACCCCAGACCCCGACCGCTGCGCGGGGCTTACCGCTCGCCACGGAGGCCCACTGCGTGGTGCTTTCACCTGCGGCGCCCGAAATTTAACCAAAAAAAATTTGCACTCAACGGTGTCTGAACGCGCGACCTCACCAAAAGAGATGGAAACAAGCAGGACGCGTGCTAACAGATTCATATCAAGAGACTGTACAGAAACATAGGCTTTTTGATGCGGCTAGTGGTCCGGGACGCCGCCACGTGGCACAGCCACAAAAGTTCCAGGCGTGAGTTTGAATTCCAGATGTCGACTCCTAGATACGTTCTAACAGTACTGCAATTTTATCCGATTTCTTTTGGCTGAAAAAAGGATACGAAAAACTCAGTTCGGGTTGTAAGACAAGGAGCAGAACACTCATACAACGAACGAAGTTTTCAATACAAATTACTTTGCTTCGAATTCGACACAATGCAATTACATGTCAAACATCTATGCCGGAGCGAAGCGAAGGCAGGTCTTGTTTTATTGAACAGTACAACAGGACAAAGGTAATAATAAAAAGAACAAAAATGAGAGAAGCGTGCCGGTGTGCACATGAGAAGGAAGGAGTGAATGAGTGAAACAGAGCGATGCGATACGAATAGTGAGATAGATAATGCTAGCCTCAGTGCCCTACTGCCACGACCCAATTTGTAAATAATGCAGGACGGCTGTTGTGCTATTTTTCTGTTTTCTGCGCCGCTACCAATGAGCGGATCTCTGCAATACAGTCGCTGAGCCGCGCATGGACCTCTCGCGCGTTCTCCAGCAAGGGCTTGATGTTCTCCGGTGTCATGGCGAGCTTAGGATCGGGAGGCGTCGGAGGCATCGAGCGGACAGAGCCCGTCTTGCCCCCCAGCCGCGACCGAGAAAACAACTGCGCCAAAGGACTCTCGGCTTTGGCTGTGGACTTGCCATCTGTGTGCTCCTCGACATTCGAAAGACGCGTCGCCCGAGCAGGCGCTCCCACCGGCAGATCCTGGATCGATGTCCGCGAGCCGCTGAGGCGCATGACGGTGGTTGGGCGCCCGGAGGCAGGAGTCAGGAAGGAGGTGTACATGTACGGAGAGCGTCCTTGGATGGTCGAGCCACCCCGCCGAGCGGATGCAGAGTCCTCCATGCGATCCCAGTCCTCCTCGTCGCCTATACTGGTGCTGGCACTTTCACGCCCACCAGAGATCCCACTGAAGGTGGCATACACCTCGTGGTTGTCGAGGGACGCATCGGCGACGGCGAAGGGTGGTGGGATCTTGCCTTTGCCGATCCGAAAAATAGACGCGAGGGACGGACGACGAGGGGAAGCCGTTTTGAGGGACGACGGATCAAACGGCGAGAGCGGTCGATGAGTTGAGCGAATAGACGCCGACTCGGGCCCCGCGCTCGCCTTCGCCCGCCGGCTTTGCGATTGTTTCACCTGTCGATGCTGATACAGATGCTGCGCATGCAGGACACTCGACGACTCCGTGCTCACAGACGTCAAAGACACCGGAACTGGAGGGGTTCCGCCTCCCTTCGTCAACGCCCTCAGCATATCCCGAATCCCACTCATCCGCATCCTGCTGCTCCGCCACTTCTGCTCCTTCGAAGGCACCCCGCCCTGCACCCCGCCCTCCTTCGACGGTAAGGTGACGGTACTGTTCATCGCATCGCCCCGCCGCCAGTCCCGATTCACAGTCGCGCTACTGCCCGTCGCGGCCACAGTCTCTTCGGGGATATCCTCCGCGAACGACTCGTCGGGACCGCCCGGTGTGGGATTCAGCATTTCCTTGAGCAGGAGTAGCTGCCGTTGACTGAGGTCGTTACGTTTCGTCGACGCCCTGCACGCGAGGTAGTTCGGCGGTCTCGCAAGCGGCGGGCACGGGAGACTCGGGGTCGTCGTCAACGGCCCAGGGGACGGAGGCACCTTGGCGGCGTCCTGGAGCGCAATCGCCTGCTCGCGCTTGCTCTTTAAACCCTCACTCCGGCCCACGGACTGCTGCATCGCAGGCGCCGACGTGCTCGTTCTCGGCGGTGACGAGGAGCTTCCACCACCACCAAGCTCGATCAGCAGCTCCGCGCACTCCCATGAGATGCGGTACTTGGAGTTGATGGTGTAGAACGCGGAGGTGAGCTGCTTGTACGCCTGCTGCGATTGCTGCTGGATGGTGGGGGAAGGGGCATCAGTGGACGAGGAGGTGTTGGAGCAATGGCGTTTGAAGAACGTCGGCGATGTGCAGGCGGGGTCCTTCTCCTCCTTCGACGGATGGAGGACGTGCATATCGAGGATCCCCTGCACCTCCGACGCGAGCGTCTGGTACGTGCCTTGTAGCTCTTTGAGCTCTGTCGGTGATTCATTAGCGCTCCAACGATAGAAAGGCATAGAATATACCCTCGACATTCCGCGCGAATTCCCGTACCATGCTCAAGTCTCGCCGCAGCCCGACCTGCGCCTGGCTGATGCGGGCGGGTATTTTCAAATCACTGAGAGAGCTGCGACGCATCGTCCCGGTGCCCACCGCGGCCGCTGCGCCGACGACAATATTCATTGCCGAGGACCGGCCCAGCGACACCGACTGTGGGGACGCCGGCGGCTTCGGCGAGGGCGAGGTCGAGTGCGACTGCAAGGGCGGGGACGATGCCGTGGAATATGGCGTGAGTGAGGGGGATGAGGAAGAAGCCAATAAAATAGGCGAGGCTAAGGAAAGTGATGCGGGAGTGGACACGAGCGAGAACATTGCGGGCAGGATATTCAGTTCCCGAGGCGTGGCGATGTTGATGGGTGTAGTCGCCTTCACAGACAGCGGCATCGGAGGGAGGCCGTCGATAGAAGGCTTCTCGCTCGTGCTCTTCTCGATTTTGCTCTCGTTCTCCTTCTCGTCGCTGGACGCCGCAAGGGCAGTGACCGACACGCCGCTCTTGGTACGCTTGTGCCGCTGTCCGACGAGACTGATCGACGGCCGCCCTAATCCCAGCACCCCGTACTTGCCAGGGCTGGCGTTCGACGTCACATTCAGGTTCGCAGTGGGCGTCGCGTTGTCGGCCCCCTCCGCGTTTCCATTCAGCGGCTGGATCGCGCGTCGGAGACTCCGCCGCTTCACGAGCTTCGTCTTCCCCTCCTTCCCCTCCCGCTCCTTCTCGTCGCGCTCCCCATGTGGCGTCGGCGTATAAGGTCGCCCACCCGCGCTCATATCCGGTCCTTCCCCAGCGGCACCCACACCGCCTCCTCCTCCGGCGGTGATGTCTCGGATGACATCGAGCTCGGAATCTGCGGGAGGGGAGTCAGTATACAAGACAATAGAGCAGGAGAACAATGGAGGTAGAAAAACAGATCGAAATGATCCAAATAAAATACTGCCATAAAACTATTGGCAGAAGACTCACCCCCAATCCCTTCGCTCCCGACGCTGATACTACCGCTCCCGAACCCCCACCGCTTCACGCTCCCAATGCGCGCAAGCCGCCCGCGCGACGCGTTCGCGCCCTGCACGCCGTAAGGCGTGCTCGCACTCGAGCCGTTCGGGTGCGCGTTGGAGTAGTTGGTTGAGCTGTTCGGAGCGCGCGCGCCGCCATGCGGGCCATAGATCGCACTCGCCCCGCCCCCGCCAATGCCGATACCGTCCTCGGCATCCTCCTCCGCCGTCTCCTCATCCTCCGAGTTCTCCCGCCCTAGCCCCCCGCCCAGCCCCGTTCCCCTCCTCGGCATCTCCCGCATCTCCCCAGCTCCGCCCGTCCCAGTCGGCCGGCTCTTCTTCCGCGACCACCTCCGCTCACGATGAATTGGCGGACTCGGCGGCAGCCCGCTGAGCCCCTTGGCCGCCCGCCCCAGATGTCTCACGTGCGGCCGCGTCAGCACAGTCGTGCTCCCGGCGCTTGTGCTCGACGCACTGCAGGGCTGCTTCGCGCCGACGGGCGGCGGGAGGGAGAAGCCCGAAGAGGCGCCAGCGGTGCGATTTAGATGTGAATTTGGTGCAGAGTCGGCGTCGTGTGCAGAAGACGAAGACAACGCATCGTCCGTGTCGTCCTTCGCAAAGTCGTCGTCCCAGTTTTCTGTCGTTTCGTGGGAGGAGCGGTGTCGGACGTGCGCGTGCGGTTCGTGGTGGTGGTCTTGGCTTGGTTGTTGGTCTTCAAAGTCGTCGTCCCAATTCTCCGAGGCTTCTGTAGACGGGAGGTGAGCGTGAGATGTCATGAGTAGTAAAGCGCACGAAGGTCAAGGGCGTTACGTCGCGACCCACGATCAGCACTTGCTCTTTGTTGTCGTGGGACATGATGCCGTCATGCCGATTCGGGCAGGTCACGTGCATCATGTCCCGGGACATGCCAGTCGCGTCGAACGCTCCCGCCCCTTGCTTGGACTCCGAACACCCTCCTTTCGACGATCTCGAAAACATGATACACGTACTCTGCTTACTGTAGCATTTTGTTCAATTCGCGTGTCACGCGTCACAGGCCCCCAAATCCGCGAAAAATTTCGCGAATGTCACGGGTCACCGAGGCCAGCCGCGAACTTGCGAAAGAAGTCACAAAATCGCCAATAAAACCGTGAAAAATGCGATTTTCTCCCCCAAGTACCTCAGTGTTCGATTTGCCGCGGCGCACACACAACTGACGTGATCGGGAGCAACCTGAGACTTCTTCTCACACGACTGCCACATTTGACAGCAAGCTGGCTCCTCCTCTCCCTCTCCCTCGACACTCGTTGCTCGCACCATTGGGACCCGGATTGGATTCATTTACGAAGGTGAGGACTACAAGTACTAGAACCTGGGTACAACAAGATCCTCATCTTTGTCGTTTGTATGGGTCTATTTGAGTGAAAATGAGCTCTGCCTAGGTCTTGAGTAAGTCTCGGTGCCCTGGGTGAAAACGCGAATTTTTTCTATGTCACGGTCCCCCGAGCCAATTCGCGAAAACCAAAGTTCGCGAATAGGTTCGTCAACAGCTGATACGGATACAGACGGTCGGGACAACCCACCCAGGTCAGCGAACGCGAAAACACCCTGAGGCCAAATTAATTCATGGGACATCTACGTCTGGAGGGTCACCTACAATGATCACCGGCAACACAAGAGATTTGTTTGAGAGGGCATAAATACGAAAGGCATAGAAGAGTTGCCCAAAGGTGGCCAGGATAATCAGTAGGAAGTCAACGAAATGTGTAGGCATCCACGACTAGACCTTCAATCGGTCAATCATTTTGCTTAGTTAGTGTAACTACCTACAACACGCAACACCGCCTCATCAAGGCCAAGCTCATTCCGTGCCTGTGCGCCTACAGGCTTCGGACGGCTAACGAGATGCACGAAGCGGGAGCGATTATGCACAAGGTGTCAAAAAAGGGCGAGGTAGCGCAGGGGAATCAAGCTCTCAAGGGACTGGGACGGAGTTGGGCAAGGGTTGTTGTATATTATGTATGGCTACATACCTGGGACGGAGTTAGGCAAGGGTGAAGATCCCTTTGAGTCCGTCCCTTCCTATATACAGTGTCCGGTCCGGTACCTAAACTAATATACCGACGCGTTACGTCACCTATTCCAACACACCCCCATGATGCGACGCGTTTACGAGCTGAGCCCAAGCAACTGAACCATTGTTTCAACTTTCGCATCGGTTTGGTGAGGATATCCGCAGGCATGTTATCTGTCGGTATATGCACAACGGATATTCGCCCGCTTGCGACCTCATCTCGAAGCCAATAGAACCGCAGATCGAAATGCTTCATGCGACCGTGGTGTTCTGGGTCCTTTGCAATGGACAGGGCCGACACGTTGTCGATATGCAGTATGGAACTGCGCGTGAAGCTGTACCCGAGTTCGGTGAATAGGTTTCGAAGCCACAGGATCTCTTGTCCTGCTGACACCGCTGAGACGAATTGAGCCTCGGTCGTCGAGAGAGTCACAATGCCTTGTAGTCGGCTAGACCAACTTATGGCACCGCCTGCCATCAGGACCACAAAACCTCCCGTGGATCGACCATTATCAGGATTGCCACCGTGGTCGGCGTCAGAATAAGTCTGAAAGAGATCGGAGGGGGATGCAATCGGCTTGGTGGGCCGATTGTACGTGATCTTGTACAGTCTATCACAAAAAAAAATGCGCACCCCCCTATTTTGTCATAATTCGGCAACCACTTACGATTTTGAGCCAAAATAAGATGTCACATTGTCGAGAGAGCCGGCGCCGACGTTTTGCATATGTTGATCGCATCATGGTATCCTGATGTGCCATCAGAGGAGGCCAAATATAAAAACGTGTATTTTTTAGCTTGATAAATGATTTTTTTGGAGAAAGTCTAAATCACCCAAATTGTAGCCCGGGAAATACTAAGCAACTTGCCAAGTTGAATCATGCAAAAATATACAGGCAATAACTCGCTACAGAGCCCGCAAAGTGGCTGTTTTGGGCATTTTTTAGCTGTTTTGGGCATTTTTGGCTGTTTTTAGCCACTTTGCGGGCTCTGTAGCGAGTTATTGCCTGTATATTTTTGCATGATTCAACTTGGCAAGTTGCTTAGTATTTCCCGGGCTACAATTTGGGTGATTTAGACTTTCTCCAAAAAAATCATTTATCAAGCTAAAAAATACACGTTTTTATATTTGGCCTCCTCTGATGGCACATCAGGATACCATGATGCGATCAACATATGCAAAACGTCGGCGCCGGCTCTCTCGACAATGTGACATCTTATTTTGGCTCAAAATCGTAAGTGGTTGCCGAATTATGACAAAATAGGGGGGTGCGCATTTTTTTTTGTGACAGACTGTAGTCGATTGTCTGCTTGAGATACCGAAGAACTCGTTTTACTGATTGTGTAGGCTAGGTCTGGCTGGGCGCGTCGCAATCGCGACGTAAGCGAGCGCTCCGACAGCATTGATGTATGGGATATTCCGCATCTCCACGGCTTCCTCGTAGGTTTTCGGACATTGCGCCTTCCCTGCGCCATGAAGATGCAAAATTGTGGGCAAGCAGGGCCAAACACTGGAAATATTGTGTAACTTGCTTCAGCGGCGATTAATTTGCCTGAAATTTATGCTAGAAACCCTGTCAGTGTTCACGCTGTTGATCTGGCCAAAACATCTGTGGGCATTCCACTCCTGCGACTCGAACAGGTAAAATTGTGGTTTCATGGCCAAACAAGCAAAATATTGTGAAGCTTGCTTCGGCGGGGGTTCATTTCCCAGAAATTTATACTGGAAACTCACCCGGTGGGCATGTCGTTGATTCACCGAAAGAAATTGGTGGGCATTCCACTCCTGCGACTCGAACAGGTAAAATTGTGGCTTCAGGGCCAAACAAGCAAATATTGTGAAGCTTGCTTCGACGGGGGTTAATTTCCCTGAAATTTATACTGGAAACTCACCCAGTGTGCATGTTGTTGATTCACCCAAACAATTGGGGGGCATTTCACTCCTGCGACTCAAACAGGTAAAATTGTGGCTTCAGGGCTAAACAAGGAAAATATTGTGCATCTTGCCTCGCCGGGGGTTAATCCGCCTAAAATTAATGCTGTGAACTCGGCCAGTGTGCCCGGAGGGCCTCAAATACCGGGATAGTGAACTTCACTCCTACTTCAAATGTATTGTGCATTATTGCGGGATCAATTTTCCTTGCTGAAGAATATGGACCATAGAGTTGAAATATGATTCACACAAGCGCTCGCCGGAATGATAGATTAAAAGCGGAGTTTAAAGGCTTCAGACAGACAGACGGACAGACGTAATTTTATAAAGAGGGTAATTCACTATCCCGGTGTTTTGAGGCCCTCTATAATACCTAGAAGTACATCATAACAAAAATCTAGGTCTTTCTGAGCACTATTGGGGGTATGGGACGTTTTCTGCACTCCAACAGCCAAAAACACCGAAATTTGAACGAATAAGCTGTCGGGGGTGCACATAAAAAGTGTCAATATGCGAGGCCCTCAGAACTCACAGCGCAAATCGAATGGCCTTACTCTCAAAGAAAAAGGCCAAGATTTGAGCTCAGGGCAGCCGATCTGAGCAAAATGGCTGAAAAATTGAAAAATTCCGGCCGCACCCTGAACAAACGGCTGTAAGTTTGCATATTTTCTTTCCCTTTAGGGAACTTACCACCTTCCAAACATAAGGATCATCCTAAAATGACTCTCCAGGCCCTTAACCTGGGGTTAATTTGCCTGAAATTTATGCTGGAAACCCTCTCAGTCTCCACGCCATCGATTCAGCCAAAAACATCGGTGGGAATTCCACTCCTGCGGCTCAGAGATACAAAATTGTGAGCAAGCAGGGCCAAACACAGAAAATATTGTGCATCAAAATTTGTAATCCAGTGCGCAGGTGCACCCGGGTCACCTCGCGAGAATTTTTTTTTTTGCGGGACGCGCTGGAGCCACTGTTGGAGGTCTGTACCTCATCACCACCGTTTCCGACGTTGGGGAGTAAGAATCCACAGTTAGATTTGATGCGAACCTTTTCAATGACCCTCCATGGCCAGTGCGCCTGCGAACCCGGGATGAATAGCGCGAAGCGGGAAAGCAAGAAGTACCAAGGTGGGCGAAGGAGCATGGTCAATGTCAAGGGCTTCTAGGGCTTCGAAAGATCTTACGACTCACCAAACTTTGGGGGGTGGGGTGTGGCGAATGCCCACCCTAACCCTAACCCAAAAAATGTGATCCATACAGTACAATACTGTCGAGTTTTTAGCGCTGGGCATTCAATCAAGCCTCGATCAGAAAGACTCATTAGGTTATATTGTACCCCACAGGTTATCGACATTCTTTCACCCCGGTTTGTCTGAGTGTCGCGCGATCCTGAGCATGAGTCGTATCGAGAGGTAAGCCCTTGTAGTATGTCCCGAATGTCTACGAACCTAATGGAACTTACGCTCGCTCCACTACTGCCATGGAGGGACACGCTAAGGTTTCGAAAATCCCTTGCAATCTTATATGAGTTGACGAGTAATTGATGCGTCTCTATTTGGGCCAACGCGGTGGAGGGCGGTGCCGCAAACCTCTTACCACTTCCGACCCGAGGGGTGGGTATTGTTTCGCATTCTTCCGAGCTGTAGAGGGCGGTGCTTATTGACAATACCACTTCCGACCCGAGGGGTGGGTATTGTTTCGCATTCTTATCGCAGAGTCGGGTTGTTCTCGCCTCCGGCCACTCGATTCGGGCCGGCGATTCTTTCCAGACCGAGGTGTTCGAATGTTGGAACGGGATCTTCCGGCTGTGCAGCATTTTATCAAATCACCAGGCTCCGAGTGATGATATTGGGGTGACCCTCGCAGATATGGAACGCTTCAAACACCAAGTTAGTGGTCGATGGTGGAAGCCGGTAGGATGACAAGATTACGTTCAGGTGGGGAAAAAAGTCATCTCTTTTCTTCACCACAACAAGGAGCTTCAACGAAGGCTGGGTTGGATGAATAAATCCAAGCCCAAACCCGGTCTGTGTATTATTCAGCAGGATTGTCAGTTATGCTGATTTTTTTTCACGGTCTATGAAGCTTGAGTCTCGCAGCAAGGCTCAGTCTGGCATGTGGCACGACCTCCTTGAGCCACACTGGACCCCAGAATTTGATGTCCACGGATCAGGAAGGGCGTGGACAACGTGCAAGTATGTAACATCGAAATCGGGAGATGCGAGCATCAGAAGTTCGTGGATATTCTTTACCTGCAAGGTTGGTCTTGAATTTACATGCAAATTGCCGAATTTACTTCTAATCCAGGAAACCGAGGCGGTTTTGGCGGGACGGATTCTCAATATTCTCATTCCTTCAAATTCATCAACCCAACACGCCGAGACACTTGTTGTGATTCAACGCTACAACATATCTGTGACGCGGGACGCGCGTATGTCTATGCCGGTTCTTTCACTCTCGCCTGACATCGCTGTCGCGAAGCCTACCGTGTCTAAGGCTGCCCCAGCATCCAGAGCCGATCAATCTCAGTTTAGGAGATCAAGATCACTTGGAACTGATGGCGGAGTTCGAATGTGAGGTGTCCTCCTTCAATTTCAAGTTGTAGTTTTGAAAGTTGTGTCAAGACAAAAGTTGTGATGCTCTGAGACCAAAGGGGTGACTCCTGATATTCGAAGTTGTCTCACATCAAGTTGTAGTTGTCTCCAGGTGAAAATAAGTTGTGTTTGCCCTTGAAAAAGTTGTCTATGGCCAAGTTGTTGGCAGGTTGAAGTTGTGATGGCACTGCACATAGTTGTCTTTCTAAATCCCAAAGTTACACCTAGTGGGTGTAACAGTTGTACAAGTTTGCGAGTTGACCCACACAAAGTGGCACGTCTGCGGAGTTGTGTTGTGGCCAAAAGCAAGTTAGCACAGGTAGAGATGTATCACGAGAAAGTAGAAGTTGTGTCCACCAGAGTTGCGCCAAGTTGAACCTGCCAGCAACAAAGTTGTGGGTAAAAAAGTTGAGCTCTGGTAAGATGCGAGTTGTACCTGATTTCGAGTTAAAAAACATGCAAGTTGTCCAAATACTTTTGACACAGTATGTCTCCCATACAGAATGCCGTTTTGCAAGCGGTTGCGGGTCGTCGACATCTGGAACTTCCTCGATTCTGGGTGGAGGAACTTGTTCGGCTGCCTGCGGAGCTTCAACGGGTGCTGAACCGGCTCGTTCTGGGCAGGTGGGCGCTCCATTACTTCCCACTCCCTCTCGAGCGGCGACTTTGTCACGACCTCATCATCTTCAAGATTGAAGCTGACGCTGCGCTCTACTCCGACGGTGCGACGATTGGGCCAATATATGCGGTGAGCTGCGCTTTCTTCGTCGATTCCCACCCAATGCCCAATGCTTCCGCGCATATCCAGCTTGGAATTATTCTCGCTGTGCACAAGAACTTTCAGCCCCAAGGATGCAAATCAGCCAGAACTGGCTTCTCTCCGAAGACAATTTCGTGCGGCGTGGTGTCGTCAATTGCTCGAGTCCAGGTGCGATTCTTCAAATACACTGCATGCATGAGTGCTTCGCCCCACAGGAATCTCGGCAGGCCGCTATCATGAAGCATAGCACGAACCTTGTTCAAGAGCGTGCGGTTGAGCCGTTCAGATACCCCGTTATACTCGAGCGTGTTGTGTACGGTGAGACGTCGAATGGTGCCTTGGATTGCGAGGTGAGTGTCGAATTCTTTGCTCCTCCATTCGCCTAAATATTTTCCCAGCTCTTTCTTCACCCTCATGAGTCAATTGTCGAGGAAATTATGAACAGATGGAAGAAATGCATAAACAACCGCTGTAGTAGGAGGATCTGGCCAGCTAGATACAGTCACGTGTCATAGCTTAGTCATCCATCCATCTTGTCTGCTACCGCCATGTCCCTGCTCATTCCATCCCACTACATATGGTGATCAGAGCGATTCGACCAAGGGGAAATCGGGATTAAAAAAATCGGATACTGTACAATTTCGTTCAAATCGGCAGTCACGCGTCACGCACCCCCCTGTCGATAAGGCATGTCACGAGTGCGGATCACCCGCGAGTTTCAACAGGTAGAACCGTGAGAAAACCCGCGGGTAATCTGACCCGCGGGTTCGGGTACCCGTTTGTACGGGTTCACACGGATCCGGGTTACAATTCTGAATGCTCAGGTACTCATGCGGGTACTCGCGGGTTTCTAGAATTTCTAACAAAGTACCCCACAATAAAGAGAAGTGTCTATTATTCCAACTTAGGTGCCGTTTATAGTCTTGAGATATACATAAATCAAGAGATGGTAAATAGACACTCGGAAGCTTACCTTGTTCGAACATTAGATCTGGTTTCACCGGCAGCGATCTAACTTGCATTATGAAAATGGCATTTCATGAAGGTGAGATTAATTCTTACATTGGTTTCGAGTCCCAAATTGTGCAGATGCGCAAGGCACCTTAAACCAGAGACCCACCGAGTCGGTGAGTATAAAGGGTGGGATCTGACCATACTTCGAACAGTTGCATTATCAACAGAATTGTCGGTGATAATCGTCCCCAGCAATTGTGCAGCATGCTAACAAAGGTTAGAATAATTACCTGAGTTGGAGGTAAGATCTTACCTGTGGAGTCTGGATGATAATCCAGGCAAACTTTGAATGACGATGAGTATGAGCAAGTAATCCAACTCCTGGGGCAACATACCCAGGAAACACCTGCATTCGAAGTCCAGAGATCGAACTGGATGTTCATAGGTGGATTGGACAATGGGCGCGGCACACGCTCTGAGCGTGCAACCAGAGAATTTGAACGAGAATTTTCCTGAGACATGACTGAAATTGTCGTTCTGAATCCGCATTTTAAAGCATTCCAGTCGGAGATGCCTCAATTGGGTCCCGCTCTGGCCTCGACGGCAGGTACAATTCAAGATTTACGCTTCCATGGCTGAGAGCTCGACCCACCGCCGAGAAAAAGCCGAGAAACCATCGAGACACGCCAAGGACGCCTCAGAACATCAGCCAAGATAGAGATGAAGGCCCAGAATAAATTTATTTGAAATTTCTTTGAGCCTAGGATGACCGAGATTGTTAGCCGCAACATTCACGGGTTTCATACTCCGCCTCTCATGACTTCGACCATTCTCGGTGCTCGCCAACTTTGCTCCGGCGCAACCAACTGGCCTCGACCTTTATCTAGAATGTTTTTACCCCGAGTACGCATTCTAGATCTATCCAAATGCTGAGTTAAACTGGTGGTCTCGACCGCTCAGTATGAAATCTTGGCGACGCGTTAAATCCCTATAAAATATCTTCTCGGTATCTGGCTGCTCAGTATGGCCGGAAAACGCGTCAGACGTCCCTCTCGGCGTGCTATTGACGCTGCTGGCTCCGACTCTGAAGATGAACGGTCTCGGGCTCATCGCAAGCGCCGTACTGGTCCAAGACCCTCACAGTCTTCCTCCCCTGGTCGTGCTGACTCCGAGTCGGTTCAAGAACCCGCTCCAGTGCTCACGAAACGCGAGAAATTTGATGTTCGATACAAGACTTCAACAAGATCTGATGCTGAAGTTCTTGGTGCGATGTTTCAGTAATTGATTCTTCTCCCAGATCTCATCCTAGACATTCAGCGGCGCAGAAGGAGACCTGGACCTCGGACGTCTATTCACACTTCAAGGATCCTGAAATCGTTTGCGAAAACGACGAAGTTAAGTATAAATTCCTGTGCAAGAAGTAAGCGGTTCAACTCTGAACCAGCAATGGCAATCAACTGTTTTACAGAAACCCATCCATTAAGATCATGCGTGTCCGCCATGACGAGAGCACTAGCAATCTCAATCGTCACGTCGATTCCTGCGAGCTTTCCAGATCATCCTCTGTTCAAGCAATGGAGGCATTTGCGAGTGGTACCAAGTACAACAAAGCCACCCATCGGCTCAAACTCGCTCTCTGGGTTGCACGCCGCCATCGTCCCTTCGCGATTGTCCAGGATCCTGAACTTCTCGAAATCTTCCGTGATCTGAACAGCCGGGTGGAGACCCCCTCTGAATCCACTGTCTCCCGGGACGTCAAGGAGATTTTTGCCTTGAGTCGAGCCAATGTTGCGAAAATTCTTCAGGTGCGTACTGGCCTTCTTGTCCCATAACTTGGAACTAATTATTGTCTAGAAATATCCTGGGCTGCTCCATCTTTGCATCGACGGCTGGACGTCCCCACAAGTCATCTCGTTTTTGGGTATCACAGTAACATGGATCCGGAATGGCAAAATGGATAGTATAATCCTCGACTTTGTGAAGTGGGTGTTCAATTATTGCGGTGATCCCAAATAACAGCATTCTATCAGAGCATCCAAAGCACACAGTGGAACGTATCTGGCAGCCAGAATCTCGGAGTGTCTTCATGATTTCGGTATTCAAGCCAAGGTGCGGCAGCATTCTGACATAATTTATCCCAATCAACATTTATTAAACACAGATTCTGGCACTGGTTGCTGATAATGCTTCAAACAACACTACTATGGTTGACGAACTCGCCATCCTGTTACCCTCCTACCGTGGCGCTACCACTCGTGTGCGATGCTTCGCACATATTCTCAACCTTGTGGTCAAGGTTCGTTGTTTTCTGCCTCGGGCATCTTTAAAACTTCATCGTACCTCCTAGGCTATTCTATCACAATTCAGCCATAAGAAGAAGCCTGCAGCAACTCACACTTCCGATGATTCGGACGACGACGAAGCGACACTGGCTGATATTCTGTCAGAGGAGCGCGCAGATGATGAGCACGAGGAGGTCGAGGGGGATAGTTTCGATGAAATCGACCCCGCTGTTGAAGAGAGTGACCAGACAATGATCGACGAAGTGGATGAGGAGGTGGATTTGAATGATCGCCTCCCCCCGCTTGCAGTTAAGGATCTCCTTCTCGGGCGTTACTCCATCCTGAAGGTAAGTCAATCCCACAATATTAATTTTGAGCTCTGACCGAAATTTAATAGCTTCGAACTTTAGCAAAAAAAATTGTGCACAGTCCAACTATCAAAGCCGATCTTGCGGCTGCCTGCAGTCGTAGCCAGATAAGTCCTCGTCTCATGGTTCGGGATGTTTCGACTCGGTGGAACAGCACTGCAGAGCTGATTCAGCGCGGGTTGGAGCTGCGAGATGCCTTGAAACTTCTAGTGGTAATGCAGGAGCACAATCGCCAGCGCGGTGCTCGCTTGCGTCGATTTCAACTCTCAGCGGAGGAGTGGAACATACTGCAAGAACTTTCACCATTGCTTGAGGTCAGTACCTCATATTTTTATTTGATTACCACAATACCAACCATTGTACAGGTGTTTCTGGTTGCTACAAAGAAGATATCGCAAAGCCGAACACCTCTCATTCACGAAGTCATTCCCATCTTCGACATTATCACGGGTGCGATGGATGAGTTCATCGACAATACTCGCTGCCCTCTGGTCATCCGTACAGCTGCATTGCGAGGATTGACCATGATGAACAAATATTATGCGCTCACAGACGAATCGGTCGTGTTCCGCATTGCTATGAGTATGACTTGCCTGTGTTGATTTGTCTATGCTAATGACCGTTCAGTCCTTCATCCAAAATACAAGACCACTTACTTCGTCAAAGCCAAATGGCCTCGGGAGTGGATTCAGACTGCCGAGGATCTGGTTCGACACGAATGGAATACATACTACAAGAAGGATTTGACCGCTTTACCCCAACCCAGCGCTGCTTCTGAGGTCAGTCTTCATTTGTTTAACCGTTTTCTGTCTCATTTTCTCAAAGCGAAGTACATCCCGCAATAAATACTTCGATGTCCTCTATGAACCTGAAACCACTGTTGATCCACTCGACGACTGGATTAGTAGCGCTGTAATAATTACGACGGCAGACGCGATTACCTGGTGGACAGGTATGGAAGCTACCGGCCATCCACTGGCACGCATGGCATTGGACTTTCTTTCTATTCCTGGTATGCACAAAGTTAATATTTAATTTGTCGTGTGTGCTCACGAATTTCGGCGCCTTCAGCTACCTCCACTGACGTTGAGCGCGCATTCTCTCGTGGTGGACTCACAGTGTCAAAGATGCGCCATTCACTGTCCGACGAATCAACCCGTGCTGCGACAGTTATTGGCTCATGGATGGACCTTCCAGACGCCATTCCCCGGGAAACAATTATTCGGGAGTTCAAGGACAAGTCTCGCCGTATGACTGCCGCCGAAAGTCCGGTCGAATTAGTTCAACCGATAGATGTAGACCTTGATTTGTAGAAATTTCGTTCACATCATAATGAAACACTCCCTACTCGCAAGTACCCATGAGTACCCGTCAATTTTCACAACCCGCGGGTACTCGAGAACTCACGGGTATTTGACTCGCGAGTGCGGGTCATCCGTGGGAAGAAACCCGCACGGATCCAAGTATAGGTTTGTTGGCTGCGGGTACCCGTGACCACGAGTGCGGGTCACCCGCGAGTTAACTCGTGACATGCCTTACCTGTCGATCACGAACTTTGGTCGATGTCATGCGTCACTCGGGCCTCTGTCGAACCTCCAAGCGGTACGTCTGACTACTTTGTTCAACCTCTTCCTACCCTGCGTAGGGACAGCTCATCCAACCTTTCCTTGCAATGACGGTATTTATCGTCAAAAATTATTTACATGTTGCTTTGTACAATGTGCATCGAACATGTACTCCTATTTTGATCACAGGAACATAGAACATGTACGATGAACACACAGATAGTCTACCTGGGGTACCAACTGGACATCCTATGCACTACGTTCAATGTGCAGAGTAATTTCCAACCTTCAACTTCCCGGTATTGTACTTGTTACTGACTGGTGTACTCACAATCTAATCAAATGGCATCTTACCGTTATCGCCATCATCCCTACTTGAATAGCCGATCCCAAGCCACCCACGCTTGATGTCAAACCACCGCCATAATCCCACTCCCAGGCCTGTGGCCAATCACTCTTTGAACTCATGTTCGAGCACGGTGTGTGATGCCGAAATCCCACTGCTGAACCCTTCTGTTTGCTCAAAACCATTGATGTTTCGGAAGACCATCGTGTTTGACTTTCCCCGGTTCTCTCTCTTATCATATCTGGCCCCACCTCTCAGTCATAGCCGCTCTCTATTTTCTGCAGTCATGTCTTCTTCAGGTACGAGATTTCCTCCGTTATCATCTGAATTCATCTGATTTCTACATCGCTGAAGACAACAACCCATTCCTTGGCTTCTTTACGGGCATGATGAACCAGTTTATGCGCGATTCAATGGCGAATGGGAGCTTTCCGGCTGCCTTGGCAGAAAATACTCCGCCTGCCGCTAGCTCTCCACCAGCTCGCCTTCCCACTCTTCCCGTTCCACATGCCCTCCCGTATACCAGTGCTTGTTCACAACCTATCTCCCTTCCGGCGGCGCCCACCGGACATCCTCTTCTTTAAATAATCTATCAGGCTATAACACTACACAGCCAATGCTAGGCATGGATGGTCTCGGTATTCCAGTTTCTGGCCACTCCAACAATCCCCGCCGCCACCGCCGCCGTTTTGAAGACCTCAGCCCAACGCAGATCTCCCAGACAAATACTATCCGCCGTGCTGCAGCAAGGGAGCACCTAGGTCCCACTCGCGCTGCCCTTCAACTTCGCAGCCGTCGTGTTCGTGGCTCCGCTGTCCGCGGCGCCGTTCTCAACGAAGCCCCAGGAACTACCTTGGAACAGGTGTCTTCAGTGGATGCGGCCGGGGTGCGACAGGTCAAGATGACCGTTGTGGTGCAGGCGTTCCAGGTGTGTCTGTTACTGCTACTGGTTGTACGCTTTCCGTTCACTCACCCATCGTTAGCTGGGCCAGGAGGTCACCTATTACAAGAATTACGCATCTGCGTTTGGCCAATTCGCCAGGGACTCCCATCTCTTGTTAGAATACACCGTCGCAGAAACTACAAAGGTCACCACGCTTCTTGAGATGTCTATAGCTTCGATGCGAACTGGTCCACGGTGTTATATGTTTGGCTCCCTTCCTGCTGGTCCCACTACGCGCCTGCAGCATGCACCTTAGTACGGGTGAATGATATATCGCGGCCCACTGATGGTCGGAACACCGTGATGTATCAAAACCGCTAGTTCAGAGGCGAAACTGATATATCATGGCAGGTAGGTTTCTACTTTTATTTCCAAGCCAGTGTCGGTCATCGTCAATTGACACGAGGCACTCGGTGTTGCCATCAAACGGGATCAAACAGGCTAGACGTCGCGATCAACTGCGATCAAAAGGCCTCGACGTCGTTGCTGACGACGACGACAAATTTACATCGAAAATCACGCCAAAATTTCGAAAAAAAATGTGATAAATGATAGAGATATGGAGAGTAGATGTGAGAGTATAAATAAGCAAATTGGTAACAACTGGGGGGACAAACCACTGTTTTCGGTGAGATGCACAGTACACTTTTCGACGTGTTGATTAGGCGCCGCCTCGAACTCTGCACGCTGCGCCGCTGGTGGGAAGACATCCGCCAAGGCATCTGTGCACGAGGAGGACGTGCCGCGCTTCTGTGTCGCCGTGGCGAGCAACAAGGTCGATTAGGTGCAGCAGCGTGCCGTCACCCCTGTGCAGGGTGCGCACTTCGGGCATGCTCGTCCCGCGCCTGGACAGGCCTTCGCCGTCGCCGCGCCCATACGCAGTCGAGGCCCTCGCTCTACAAGACACAGACACAAACTCAGACGCCGACGGCGACAGCGATGGCGACGACGCCCTCGCGTCCTCGAAACCCACGCGTGCCCGTCCCCGCACCCACACCGTAAAAAACCCCCTCCGCCACCTCCAAAGTCGCCTTCTCCCCCGGGGCAGCCTCCCTCGTCCGTCCACGCTCGCAATCCCAGTCCCGTATCCGCGCCTCCCGTGCGTCCAGGCCACTCTCGGAAGTCTGAAAAAGGTCAATAGTGAAGAACGAGAACTTGAGTGGGACTCACAACGCTTCGCTTGGCCCCACACCATCTCTCAATCGGGTTCAACTCGCAGTGAAACTTGGGCAGGAATAAGATTTGTGGCCAGCTTTCTCGAATCACCTGAAGCAACGGTTTCTCTGCAACAAAATCTGGTTGTAACGAAAGAACACTCTGCATGCAGCAGGTCTTGCTGCGAGCCAGGTCTTCGGATTCGGTCTCGGATACCCCGTTCTCCGAACCCTTCGACCCCGGAGTCCTCGATCTCATCTTCCCGTGCCTTTGCTTCCTTGGCGGTGACTCAGTGGAGAAGAAAATAGTAATTCTGGTGGCTACACCGACGGCTGGAAAAAATACAATAAAATCTACTCCTGATCGAAGACGTCCGGTTCTTCATCACTATACACATACCCCCTACACACATACTGCAATGATTTCAGTGGACAAAGAGTTCAGGGCAGACTCACACTGTTCTACGGCGGCGACCTGCCTTGCCTCTTTCACTCGTAGTTTTTGCGCTTCCCTGAGGCCGCTTTCGGGGTGATCTTCGCATCAAACAGGGAGGAACACTGTGCCAACCATGGAATAGATATAACAATGTGATGGAGAACTGCCTGCCTGGTGTTTGAGTTATTTCCCTGCACAATGTCATCTTGGGACCCCACCCCGACGTTGTTCCTTGTTTGGTTTATGGATGTATTTGATCCTTCCGTAGTAGGTGGTGGGACACTTGGTCTTCTGTCCACGTCAGCATTTGATTTTCTCTGTGTCCACCAGTCCAAGATATCAGCGGCGATGTACTTGGATTCAATCGAATCTCCTGAAATCGTCTTCCATGAGATTCAGGGGTGGACTTCCAGCAGTGAGATACAGTACTGCGATCCTTAAATATTATCTGGGATGCCGTAGTGATCATAACCGCCCTTCCGGTCGAAGTTATCTGAAGGACTGGATCTTCACTGACTGCCGGATCCTGCCGTACACGACTCTTTTGAGGCTTCTGGACAAGGTAAGCACACATGCCATAGAGGGTCAAGAACAAAACACGCATTACTGCAGCCGCCGTCAGGGTCCACTGAGAATCCGAGTCTCTCGACGGTTCCATCCCTCATTCCGATGAAAAGTATATTGGTCTTGTTAATAGAAGCCGTGGGAGTATCCCAATGCAAAGCAGAAATTGGCGAGTGGAATTCCAGACTGAGGATGTGAGTCTCACGAGTGAGTGAGAAAACGTTTAAATGCCCGTCTCTCCCCCCGCATGCCATGAGATCCCCATCAATTCCCACTTTGATAACATCAGGGTGCACATGAGGTGGACGAAAAAGGAACGAGGTGGATGTCATTACGGAACCAACTCAGAGTTGGTCTCTTGAACTAGCCACGAATACACTTATATACAAAGGCGGCGACAAGAGCTGCCCGCCCGTAACCTGCAACATCCTTTTGGATTGACAATCAACTATGTAGCACCCGAAAATGGATTTTTCGGACATAAAAAGTTTCGGCCAACCTGGCTTTTTTGTCTGCGCCGGACCTAACCTGAGCCCCAAACTCCCTGAAAAAGGCTTGACGAAGCTGCAGCCCAACTCCTCGCCGTCACTGCGGTAGCTGTCGCCATCCGACATGGAAACAGTGAGGCAGGAAGAGGCGTGTATTTTGGAAGAGTTACATAAGTTTTATTTTGGGATAGCCAGCGACGTGGGTCAACGAGATCCAAGGTCATCCCCGAAACCTTCCCGGATACTCTATTTTTTTGTTGAATTCGGGAAGGCCCAGAGCGTCTCGCGCAAATCGGTGATTTTGAGCATTTTTGGCCCATTTTCGTTAAAAATGCTAAAAATGACCGGCTATCTATATTGAAGGCTTAATTTCGGTCAAAGATGTAAATGCTGCCTACAAGCAGCAAAAATGTGGCAGGCACTGCGATGGGCTTGCCGCGGATAGCGACTTGGCAAGCGAGCAGGCCAACGCAATGGCCCTCCTTCATCACTGGCAGACATAGTACATGAGGCGAAAGTGGGAGAGTAGTAGACTCGTAGCCAGTCTGCCATCTACGGCAATTCTAAGTGCAAGCACTTTGCCGCGAGAGTAGTGAGGTTCGTCGCACAGATCCATCAGATCTTTATGCTGCGCCCCGGAGTTTCGAAGCACCGACACATCTCTGTTGGGACCCGTCAACCCGTCGACGGCCGGGGACGGGTGTTCTCGTTGACGGGCCTACCCGTTTGAAGCAGTCATCGTGGTTGTGGGGGTTATGTCAAGGTGTGGTTCGTTACGACGTTAACTACCTCGCTTGTTAGAGTCTGTTGGCTAAGTAACGAGAGGCCGTGATCCTAGTGTCTCTGACCCAGAGAAAGGGATTGAGAGGGAGCCGCGCGTCGCGGCTGTCGAGGTACCGCCGAAAAACGGGAATAGCGTTCAGGCGAGCGCGGTGTGGGATGACGACGCGGCTGCCTTCAAAAGAGAGGTCAGTCTTGTGAGACTGTAGTAAGAACGCGAAGCCCTCAAAAAGCCACTCCACCGAGGAGCGTAGTGTCCACTTGGCTGGATTCCGGAGTGCTCGCGTATCAGGTGCGGTCAGTTCGCCGAGACGGAGCAGCCCGTAGAATGCTGTAAGGAGCATGGCGGCAAAGAGGAGATCATTGTGGGATGGTGGGGAGGGTTGTTGATCCAGAATATGCTGGATCTGAGTTCGGGAGAGTGGTTGTTTGCGGCGGATGGGGCGGCTGAGCATTCGCTTGCAGCCTTTCAGCGTGCGCGAGACGAGCATGCTCTTGCGGTTCTGGCAGACCTCCGGATAGAACGGCTCGAGCTCGCTTGAGATGCCGGACAGGTAGTTATTGACGGAGCGGGGATCGATGTGGTGACACATGTAGACGGTGTAAAGGCTGAGCGTCTCGGGGGTGGGGTCTAGATTGAAGTGGTGGATGTCGCAGAAGTGGAGGTAAGAGTTGGTGGCGGAGGTGTAAGCCGAATGAGAGCTTTTATCTAGAGCCATGCCAAGCGCGACAGCGCGCTTACGCAGTAGCTCGTCGATAGGCCAGGCAGTTCGGTGCTGCCTAGCTCGGGAGGACTGTGGCATCATTTTTTCGCTGCCCCCAACACGCACTGAGGGGGTTGAAAAGAGGTGATCCTGAGGCAGGGGAGGAGGGCGTGGATCAGACCCCAATTACTGCGCGAGAGTGCGTCGGCGATGGTGTTGTCGTCACCGGGGATGTGAAGAACACGCAGATCCACCCTGTATTTAAGAAGGAGGTCAACAGCGGCTTTAAGAAGGATGTTATACGCAGGCTCAGCAGCGAGGCTGCTGAATATCTGGACCGTGTTCATGTTGTCAGTGTAAATGGTGAGGCGCACAGGGTTATCAGCGGTGAAACTGGCTCGCTGCTCAAGGCAGAACCATTCCAGCGCCGACAGAACACATGTGGCTTGAAGAAGATGGTGTCTTTGGGAGCGTCAGCGGGCACCATGGAATAGAACCCAAGCCTTAGATGCTCGATCCAAAATCCCATGCCTGCTGGGCACGCGTCACAAAGCATGGTGAAATCAGCGTCGAAGCGAGGGTTCCAGTCGAAGCGAGGGTTCCAGTCGATGGCCTGGAACATAAAGATGCCGTTGGACGCGCGAAGATGATCGAGGTACCATGAGAGATCCCGTTTCACCTCAAGGTTAATATAAACGGTCGCAAACGCTCGGTCTTTCTCGGCGATCTTGATGTAGACGTGGCACAAGGCGGGACGGAGGAGAGGGAATACATTGAAGGACCAATTGATCCAGCCAGCGAGTTGCTGCCAGTCATGGAGGCTGCACTTGCGAGTCGGGGAGCGAATGAAATCCTCGACCGCTAAGATTAGATTGGTTTTGGCGTCTGTGGGAAGAGTGACGGTCATCTCGTTCACGTCAACAAGGAAACCAATTATCACCAGCACGGCTCCCCATAACTGCTTCTCCTTGCTGTGCGGTATTCCGAGCTGATCCCAGAGCTGCAACACCGCAACCTGCTTCGACGGCATCATCTGCTCGTACCTTGAATACCAGCGAAAGTTCTCTTCCTCATCCCATCCGAAAAGGTCGTCGACATACGCGAAGATGTCTAGAATCAGCTTAATATGGATCGCAACCCACAGGACTAATCCCATAAGGGAGTTCCAGAGACGGGGGGAACCACGGCTGCCGAAGCAGGACCGCCAATCGACACGACGAACAAGCGGCCCACGATCAATACCTGCGTCGGCGTCTGCACGCGTGGGGTAGTTGGTGGTAACGACCTGCTTGATCTGCCAAAGCGGGTGAGATGGGATGAGGCGGAACGCGCCCTTGACATCAGACTTGAAGGCAACTAGACGTTTGTCCGGGTTACTTCGTCGATACAAGAGTAGCGCCGCGATGAAGCCGTGTAATGTATCCAGGCGAGCACCCTTCGTTTCTGTGCGGTCCATCATGTTGTTCTGACAAAATTCTCCAGCGCTCATATGAGAGCAGAGCCGGAGCTTGTCTGAGTGGGGTTTGGGGACGGCAAGCACTGGAGTGCTGTACATCCCAGGGAGTAAGTCAGGCCCAAACACTGGTGAGTGCCGACCCAGCACCTCCTCCTCTTTACTTTGTGCTTCCAGAAACTCACCCTCCCGATCCGATTTAGGAAGGATACGAAAGTTGTCGTATGTGATGGGGAAACCATTAGCATGCCCGGTATCTGCGAACGGCCATGCACCTTCAACGAGTGTAGCGATGACGGATTTGACGAACGCGGGATTGGGATGAGTTTGAAGTAGTGCATGAAGACGGTCTGCACGGATCTCTGTGGAGACGCTGAAGAGGTGGGGGTTATCTCGAATAGTGTTCATGGCGACAATGTTTTGATATTCGCTCGCAGGTGGACGAGGTAACGGCGAATCGACTTCGGTGCAATGCGCAGTATGACTCGACGTTGGCGAGCGCGCATGCCAGCCAAAGCCGCGGAAGCATCGTGGAAGGAATGTGTCTGGAGGAGTAGCTTGCTCCTCCAGGTCCGGTGAGTCGTCGTCGTACAACCATCCGCCTGCAAACGCCGAACGACTGAAAATGGTAAAATCAATAGGCCCAGCAGGAAGCCGAGGCCTGCCAACCGTCCCCCGTCCGCCCTCCTCGCCTGTGATCCCAGCAGGAAGCCGAGGATCACTTGGAAGAGTCCGGACAATCGTTCTTTCGGTGTTTGCCGTTGCATTTGGAGCAGAGGTGGATGCGGGGACAACTCCCGTCATCGGTACAGTTGCCGAAATTCCAGTTCCGACAGACCTCTTTCTTCCCCGACTTTTTAGACTTTCTCTCGCGTCCACCGCCGGCACTGAATTGACCTCGAGAGGTGTTGTGGGCGGGTTTGAAGTTGACCATGCCGTGTGTGAGGTATGAGCGGTCGAACTGGGCGAAGAGATGGAGATCGTCGAACAAGGTACTTCTGGAGCTTCCGACGAAGGTGCGTATGGCCTTGTCACATCCAATAACGTTGTGAGCGAGTTCGGGTCCAGTTTGCGCAAATAGACCTTGGATGTATTGGAAGTAAGTGACCAGTTCTTGTTCACAGTTAATGAACGCGAAATTGACGGCGCGTTGGAAGGCCATCCAGACGGTGATCCAATCGCCGAGGCTTGCGATCCCGTGTCCGAAAAGCTCGCGGGAGACATGGTCGAGGTCGACGTAGTTCCCTTCAAGTAAGCCCCTCCATCCTGTCTCTGTGAATGGTGGGCACCCAGCGTGATTGCGGATGAGGCGGAGAGCCTCCTTGGAGTCTCGTGAGTAGTTCTCGACTGCTTCGAGGACTGCGCGCTTGTGCGTTGGGAGGGCAGCATGCGCAATGAGCGCGTTCGCGCTGAATCCCAGCCTGGACGTATCCAGACGAGGTTTCCTGTGCTTGTGCGCAGTGGACGAAGAGCTGGAACTGTCCGAACTGCTACTGGGGCTGCGTCTGCAGCGCCTATGATTTCGACGCGGGGAGCAAGAGCGAGAGTCCCGTCGTCTAACGGAGCGGGAGCGGGAACGACGGGGGGTTCGAGACCGACGGGGAGCTGAGCGTGAGCGCGATCGCGGCCCAAGTCTGAGCGGCCCCGGGAAGGCTGATGCTCCCTGTTGCTGTGGGAAGGGAGCTCGGCCTCCATACCATCCTCCGATTGAAGGGAGTCGAACTCTATCCTGTCCGCCAGTGTGCTGGCCGGTGGGTCGCTGAGGCGCATGAGGAGCGTTGCTCGTCGAGCTGGGTCGATGGAGTGTTCTCCCTCTGCCTTGCGCTTGCGTGGTGTCCTGTTCGTGCGCATCAAGCTGGATCTTGTACGGCCCGAGGAGTGAGACATCGTAGGCACGACCGAGGGCCGCACATCCTTGCTGGAGGACAGCCTGGAGGCGAGAGTCGGCTTGGGCACGAGTGCTCCGACCCCTCTTGAAATCCTCGACAGTGTCTTGGAGGTCTCGTACGAGGCGCTCCTTGAGAGCTCGTTCGTCGTTGGAGGCGCCATTGTTCATGATTTGTAGATGGAATATGAATGTATTCAATGTTAACGAGAAAATGCGCTACGCTGGCAAGGCAGTGGGAAAGACCAGTCACAATCAAGACCCAAGGCCATACGCGTTTCTCGCGCGTACCATAATCCGAGCATGAACTTGGGATTTTGAAGGTGTTCAGCTTCGATGAGATGATCAAGGTCAGTTTTATTATCCATGACCACATACTGTGTATCGGACACTCGATAGCCACAGAATCGTCGTTCAGCTTGGGGTTCATCATCCCCGGGGTATGGCTGACACATTTGAAGGGCAAGTTCGCCGTTAAATGCGTAAAGGTCGCCTATAGGTCGAGAAGGAGGGATGTATTCCACTTCTTGATCGTGAAACGAATTTTTAGTGGGTTCCCCGCCCTCCTCGATGACGTCTCCGTCGTCGAAAGACATGCCAATTGCCCCAAGCGACAGCGTGTTCAAGACCTCTGTGCTATTGTATAACGCGGAGTCTGCGCCCGACTTGGTGGAAAGACGGGCAGCGTGAATTCCAAAGCCAGGCGGCTTGCCCTTCTGTTTAGATGTGGCGTTCACCGTGGTTGGGCAATTGCGGGCCAAGTGGCCTATTTCATTGCAGGTGAAGCAACGTCCTTCTGCAAGCATCTCATTACGCTTCTTTGCAGACATAGGCTTTTCTTCAGAAATTCTAACACGCTTCGGCGGCGTTCTCGAAGACGAAGCTTCTGCTGATGGAGTTGGAGTAGCGGCCCTGAAGGAAGCAGATGAGGTGCGTAAAATTCCACTCCCTCGTCCACGGCTAACCCGTCGATTAAATCTTTGGGGAGTCTTTTTACTCCCCGAGGGATTCGAACGAGATGTTTCACTCGCAGCCGATGGGCCGGACGTTGGGAGTTTGGATCTCACATCCAACTTTAACCAAACTTCAGCGCGCTCCGCAGCGGTGGATACCTCGTCCCATGACGAGACTTCGGGGTCCAGGTCCTTTCTGTACAGTTCCTGCTTAATATTCGCGTTTAGGCTGCGCCAGAATTTTACCACTTTCTCCTGGTCATTGGCAAGGCCTACAACACGCCAAAGCTGCTCAAATGCAGCGATATGCTCCAGTACGGGCTTCGCATTTTGGTAGCATCTATTCAGCTGATCTCTCATCTTGTTTCGGAAATCCACCGGGAAGCAAAAATCGAACAAGTCCAAGAAGAAATCTTCTAGACTGTAAGTACTCGGTTTCTGGATTGCAACCTGCTCATAGCATTGCCCACTGTCCAGGAAAATTAGCCAAAAATTAGCCACCAGTCTGGTCTGGTGGCTACCACAAGCTCTCTAATACTCTGCTTCAACCGCTTTTTCCCGATGCGTCTGATTACGTGACCTCGCATCCGAGTTTTTCCGGGTTAATTTTTCCAGAACTTTGCGAGGGCGTTCGTTTGATCCTCCTCCTTAGATTCAAACCCTCAAAAAAATTGTGGAATCTGTTCGACGGCCAGAATACTCGGAGCGTTGTTTCAACCGCTTTTCCCAACCGCAGCAGATTGCTTGTCCTGGCATCCGAGTTCTTCTGGGTTAATTTTTCTAAAACTTTGCGAGGGCATTGGTTCGATCCTCTCCGTTGAATTCAACCCCTCAAAAAAATTGTGGAATCTGTCTGACAGCAGGATATTCCCAGCGATGTCTCAACCGATTTTTCCCACGACAGCACCGCCACTATTTTCATTAGCTCGGATAATCGGGACTGATAAAAATCGATCTATGGTGCGGGTCACCTAACTGCCGCTACCCCGTGCTTGAGATTTTCCGGGCCGAGTTTTGCCTCTATTTCTTATCCCTCTTTAGAAAGTGATTCTTTTGACGATACAAGCTGATCCTAAAGAGGGATTTGTATTTAGATCAAAACTGAAGGAGGTAAACTTTTTTCTTGCCGTTGAATTGTATACACTGCTGACTTCCCCGGAGAAATTTTGGTGTAGTTGGTTGGGATATACAGAGCGACCCAGGCTTGAGCCCGGGTCGAGAGCCCTGAAAAATTCTGAGCCCGACCCTGAGCCCTCTTTTGGCCCTATCTCGGGTCGGGTCCGGGTCAGGCTCAAAAGCCCCGGGCTTGGGTCGGACTCGGGCTCAGAGTCCGACCCGGCACATCACTAGCACCGGGTCGCATCAAGAACCAAATGATGACCCAAGCAAAGACCCGACGTCGAGCAGTCTGCTGCCGTTTGTTGACAATGCCCTCAACCTGACTTCTCACTTAGTTGCTCATACCTGAGGCGATGTGCCGCTGGAAAGTAGGTTCCAATAGATTCTGACCTATCAATAGAAGATACATTTCCTGGGCAATGCCCGTGCAAGCCCTCAACGCAAGCTGCGACCGAGATGGGGAACCTCTAAACCCACTCCCGCAACCCATCGCAAGGCATGCTGTATCCCCCGTCCCTGCTGCACCTGTCGCTATTGAACCTTCCTCCTGCCTTTATCCCCGCTCCTGTTGTTCTACCCCCGGCCCACCCCAACTTTCCCGCCACCAAGGGGGCCTTGCGTCGTCTGAATGGTAAGCAAACAGATTGTAGAAGTGATCCCCCCGAGCCCCTCTCTTCTCTGGTTGCAGGTGTGAATCTTACGGTGGCCATCCCTGTCACGCAAGAGGCCATTGATGAACTCCGTGCCTTGATTGACACTCCCCGAGAGGACGCCCTGCGTTGGGTATCGGAAGACTTTGCAGTGGTTGCAAATGACATATACACAGTTTTGGGTTCTCCCAAGTTGGAGGTTCTTTCTGGGTAGGCTATATTCAATGCAATGGCTCCATTGGTTCGCCAGGAAATGAATGCTTGCGCTATGTAGAAGTCCTACCTTTAGTTTTTCACAAGGAGTATGGGGCGGGCTAGCTAGTATATGTACACGCGCAATGCTCAAGGAAGTCATGAAACAAATGCATAAACTTACTTGCGTGCTCTATGTTTGAAGGAGCACTCTTCGGCCAAGCGGGCAATCAAGACCGAGGCTGACTGGACTCGTGTCTTCGCTGCATGGCGGACGGCTGTATGTTTCCTTTACCCACATCGGGCGGTCGGGCTCTCCGGCTACTCAGGGTGGTTACAGATCTCTTCCGTGCTGTCCCGCATGATCCCATGGTCGCCATTCGATTCGACGCAGAGGCCAGGGATAAATACGCGAAGAGCCCATACCATATGGACAACCGCAACGAGCACAATCTTACGTTGTTGGCGCAGATGTTCCGTTCGCCAGCTTCTTCGGGGACTTCCTCGGCCGGGAAGCGTCCCGCTCCGGGAGGCCAGAAAGCTGGGTCGTCGAAGCGCGCTGGCACTGTTTGCGAGAATTGGAACCTTGGTTTCTGCCATGATCAGTGCGAGTACCGCCGTATGCATGGTACCTGTAGCGAGTGCGGGGATTCCCACAGAGCCAAAGACAACGACAAATGCCTTGCTGCGCTCCAAGCTAGGCGCAGAAAGAAGTCTGGCGGAGACCACGCAGCGGGCTCTTCAGGCGGCACTGGGGCCTAGGCCCATCCCATCCCCCTCGAGCGCTAAAAGGACGGCGTGGGAGGCATTTCCCGACGTTGACGCCACCCATATGCCTAAATTCCGCCTCGGCTACCTTTGGTCTTCATCTCCACAGAATAATATATCTCCTGCTGCCCCGTACACCGAGACTGCTCCTCCACTGCCCTCGCCACCCGCTCATCTAATCAACAATCCTCTCTTCCAATGGTCGCTTCGTGCCATGAAGGATCACATCAAAGTCGATACATCCTTCAATGTGGACCGATTCGAGAATCTCTTAGCGGATCACCCCAACCAGCCCTTCGTGCGTTCGGTAATGACCGGGCTACGCGAGGGGTTTTGGCCGTTCCACGACGGCGAATACAAAGCCGAGCTCGAAGTCAAGAGCGAGAATTTTGTGTCTGATCCCGCTGATCTCGATGCCATCCGTGCTTACCGCGACAAGGAAGTCAATGCTGCCCATTGGTCTGGCCCGTTACCAGACGACAAGCTTCTTCCCGGCATGAAGATGTCTCCCATGTTTGTCGTTTGGCAGAAAGAGAAACCGCGAGTCATCACCGACCATAAATCATCGGGTCTCAATGACGGCATTCCCAAGGCAGAAGGTCATGTTCGCTACGACGATATGCATGATTTTGGGCAGGCATTGCACGAAGCTCGGGTAGCAAATCCTACACGACAGATCATCCTCTTCAAATCCGATGGCCAGGGCGCATTCCTTAATCTGCCAGCTCATCCCCTTTGGCAACTTCATCAGGTCGTGGAAGTGGACGGCGTCCTTCACATCGTTCGGCGCTTGGTGTTCGGCAATCGCGCGTCACCTCGCTGCTGGTGCGCAGTGTCCGGTCTCCTCTGCTGGATTGCTGTGCGCAAGCTCGGAATTATCGGCCTATTCGTCTATATGGACGACTTCTTTGGGTGGGATTTCCTCGATAATCTCATATTCTACCGGGGGAAACTTCGGCCACGCCGACAAGTTCTCCTTCTCATCATGTGGGAGTTTGTTGGATGCCCGTCGGAGGACAGAAAACAGGAGCACGGTGTCACCTTGAAGATCATCGGCTTCTGGCTCGATGCCACCCTGGGTAGCATTTCGCTCTCTCCTGAGTCCATCGCCGATATCATCGCCAAAGTGACCATCTTCATCTCTTGCCCGGATCGCCAGCTGCCCCTTCGTGATTGGCAGAAATTAGCGGGGCTTCTCAATTGGGCGCTCAATGTCTTGCCATGGGCGCGTCCGGCTCTCACAGAACTTTATCGCAAAATGAAAGGCAAGGCCCACGCGAACGCGAAAGTCTTCCTTAACCGTGAGGTCATTGACGACCTTACCTGGCTCTTGTCTGCCGTTCGCGACTGCATCGGTGTTCGCTTCGTCGACGCCATGATGTGGAATGACAGTGATGCCGACATGGTTATGTGGACGGACGCAAGTCTTCGTATAGGGCTGTCTTTCGTCTACTCGAACTTGGGCTTCGTTTACCAGTTGAAGGAGTGTCCTTCTACCATTAAAATCGACATCTTCTTCCTGGAGCTCGTCGCGATTCTCTGCACCATTCATCACGCGGCATCATTACCCAACCCACCTCGCCGTTTGCTGATTTGGTCCGACAGCTTCGATGCCGTCTCTGTTCTGGCTTCGCTCGCAGCCAGGGAGTCCATCCATAACGGTGTCGTCCTCGCTATCGCCCGAATCATTCTCACGTCGGGCATTGACTTGCGAGTCCACCACATCGCAGGGAAGAAGAACATCAGAGCTGATCTTCTTTCCCGCTTCCTGCTCGAGGATTATCGACGGGAGTTTCCTTCAGACCGCGTCCGCTTCTTTGCTCCTCCGAGAGAGCTTCTGCCGGCGCGCTGGAGGAAGTGCTTTTGAGCGCGCTGGGCGGGCCTTCCGCGGAGCGGAAGGCCCGCCCGCAGATGGATCTTGCCGACTTGGATCGCAGAACGGTCCATCTGCAGGTTACGTCCATCGAGCTTTCGACCGTCAAAGGCTACGCAATTGGCGCGAGAGACTATATTTCATTCTGCAAATCACATTCTCTGTCTCTCGCTCCCACCCCCCAAACCCTCTCCCGTTACATTGCCTATACTTCGCAATTCATCGCCTCCGGTCCCAGCTATCTCACGGGAACACGACATTTCCTGAAGGATCTTTATCCTGAGTGGGACGAGAGCCGGGCTGATCCCCTCGTCCAGGCGACCATCCGCGGAGCGAGGAAGGATCATGCCGACCCTGTCCGTCGCAAACTCCCGTTGCGCCCCGCGCATCTCGATGCCTTCCTCCAGCTGGCCATTTGTAGTGGCCTCTACGACGACTTCTTGTTTGCAGTATTGCTCGCGTGCTGCTTCTACGGCTGCCATCGCTCGGGGGAGCTCGTCATCAAGAACGACAGGTCCTTGTTCGACTGGAGAAAGATAATCAAGCGGTCCTCGCTAATCTTTGTCGACAAGCGAGCACAATACCATCTGCCGTATCACAAGGGCGACCCGTTCTATCGTGGTACGGATATCCTCTTCACGGAGCAAGAAATTGCTGACCCGGTATCCCTTCTCCACCAATACGTCGGCAAACGGGATGTCCTGCATGGGGCACGTGCGGCTCTTTTCTTACGCGAGGACGGCTCCATTCCGACGCGATCGTGGTTTGACAAGAGATTCTTCGCCTTGCTCTCGCGAGAGTACGGCGGTCACTCACCTCGCGCCGGGGCGGCGACATTCTACGCCAGTCTTGGCCTGAGTGAGAGCGTCATCCAGGCTATCGGCCGCTGGTCCTCCGCGGCGTGGAAAATTTACATCCGGGACAATCCGACTATCCGTGCGGAGCAGCAGCTCGCCGTGTTGAGGCTTCGCCTCCACTAACCACAAAACCATCACATCCTCTACAGCTCGTCGCATCCATCATTTTCGACCACCACCTCCCCTCAACAGCATTCTCAGCTCTTTCTAGCCCATATCTCCGAGCCCAATCCATTCGGGGTCCGCTTCGGCGGACTTGCGTTGACTGCTACAACCACAGCGTTTTCGGAGCGCTGCAGAGGTTGAAGTAAAATTGGATTCCGAGGGTAGGGAGATTTTCCGGAGGCCTCTGCGCCAATCGGATACGGCACTCGCGGCTCCGCCGCGTCCATTCTATTTTGCACTGCCATCTCGGCACTAGCGGCTCCGCCGCGTCCATTCTATTTGGCACCGCCATCTCGGCACTTGCGGCTCCGCCGCGTCCATTCTATTTGGCACCGCCATCTCCCCTATTTCCGGGTCAGTTGACCTCGTCGCCCCGTTTCATCGCCATATCTCTGACTCGGTGCTATTGTTTTAGCGGAGGCCGAGTCGGAGGAGGTATATATATGGTGGTGAAATTCACCTTGTGCTGTTATCGGCTTCGCCTTTTACCACCCAGCACAAGGTAAGCGCTTCGCGCTAGCAGCCACGGCGCTCCTCATTTTGCTCTCCAGATTTTGCGGTTCACCATCGGCTTCGCCGTCTTGAATTCACTACGCAAAATTTGGTCTCAGTAAGCGGCGCCGCCGGCTTTTACTTGAGCGTAGCAAAGCTAATATTTGCACCAGGCTTTCATAGCTTGTGCATTTTCCCGTCACCCACCCTCCTCTCCCACGGACATTTTATGCTACTCAGTTTCTCTAAATACTACGATACCATTTTCTTATGTTAGACACTCTGCCATCAAAAAAACATGCGGGGCTCATTGGATAGAGAATTCAAAACCATCAATTATTCATGCAGGAAGTTTGAGCACTTTTTGTCAAAGTTGGGGCATATTTTTCCCAAGTACCAACCTCTGAAATGGCAGGGGAAGCAAAACCCCGCTTAAAGTGAGCCGAGAGGGCCCAGCCGGTATCCAGGACTGTCCGAGCGTTAGCGAGTGATGGATTTGGCTCTATTTACCTGGATACCGGATGGGGACGAGCCTAGAGCGCGCCCATCAAGTTTGCTGTTATCCTCGACGTGGACTGCGACCTTGCAGCCCCATTCGTGAAACTGAACAGATTTTTGGCGGTCCTTGGAGGTGTGGTTTGACGACCATCACGATGTGACTCGCTTGTCACATCGCTGTGTGTGTCTCTCTCATCGCGCCCCTGTACGCCTCACCATGTCGGGATTGTCTTGACGAAGTGCCGCGCCAGCAATCTCAAGTCCTCATCCGGCCCGGAGTACGGCGCGGACTTGTGTGGCGGTGCTGGCGGCGGAATTGATCGCTGTTGATGGCGCGACGGCGCGTGCACCATCAAAGGTTGCGGAAGGACCAGGGCTATCCATTCCCAGCAAGCGCACATGAATCAATCGAAAGGAGTTGCCCATCCAGCCAGAGATCAAAGGGCGTCACGTAGTTGGGATCGTCGTATCTGGTGACAGCCCTTTCCGTATGAGCGTGGACGGTCGCAACAAATACATAAGGCAGCCATACAATAAGACGTCCCCGATGGCGGCGCCGGAACCGGGAGTACGGGACCGTATAAAAGCAGAGAACCTTGGCGGGGAAAGAAAGACTAACAAGCCACAAATCCTCGTTAATGCAGGTAGCTTCACCAAGGAGCCGGGCATCACAGGCTCCATCTCCCCTGGCATGCGCGTGAGCAAGGAGCGTCAGGTGCCAGTCAATACCTTTCGCCTCCACCCCTTTACCTTTTTGGGAAGATGCACTGTCACAGTATCGTCGGCTGCGCGGGATGCCGGATTCGACAGCTTCTAAGCCAAACAGGGCCCTCTCTTCCGTTTTCTCCATCTTCTGCGCATCCCCGCCGACTCCTCCATACGCGTTCCTCCGAAACTCTCATCATGGCTCGAGAATGTTTCTGGAAATCGCAGCAGGCCCTTTTCCCTGGGTACGTCGGATCTTCTTGTGAACAAACGGTTCTCTGCGCCAAAGGCAGCTGGTATCCCATTGATATCATACACCGAGACGGGTATAACTTGTGCTCCATGCAAATACTGCGAAAATATCTCGTGTATGGTGTCGAGTTTCGAGATGGCAGCTTGGAATGTGTGCGTATCCAGTCGGCATATGGCTGCATATTGATTCAAGAATTCAGGCAGGCAGCTAAGTAAGTTTTAGATATCTGTTGATGTTACTTCGCATGCCAAATGATGAATACCTGTCGACCTTAGGTGCCAAGTGGTTCTTCGACAATATTCCTTGGATCCTGAAAACCATTTCTTCGTGTACATCGCCGGCAACTTGCTCGTGGCATAGACACCAGCTCTTCCTTTTTCCTGCTGTATGGATGACTGAACACGAACCGTGCTGTCGCGTATTAAATCAAGCTGGATGTGAGAGTCATTGATCCACGTACTTGAACGTCTGCCAGATGAATGGTGTGGTTGCTTTTTCTTGTTTGCAGAGCTGCTCTCCTTCTTGACGCAATAGTTTCGAGGGCGTTGGCAAGTATATGGTGAAGTCAGTACATTTTGTTCAGCGACGTTGGTCTGGTACTGCTGTGTAGCCCATAGGCCAGGTACAGCAACAACAGAATTCAATAGAATTCAGTTCAGTTCAGTTAAATTCAGTCCGAGTCCATTGAAATAACCTGCATTTTCAAAAGGGTGATCTGGGACATTCAGAGCCTGCATTTTGAAAAGGGTGATCTGGGGCATTGAAATGGCCCGCGATTTTAATGGGTGGCATTGTTTGAGCCATAACTCCACCAGGAATGCACCATTTCCCGTGATCTGGGGGACATTTCGTACCAGCATTCTGTTCGCATTCCAACGCGCATAGGGCTGGCAACCGTAACCGTGTAAGCACGGAATACGGTACCGTATTACGGTCATGGTCCCGTCACCGTGCAGCTCGCGCGTCTTTCGTACGCGGTACGGGCACGGCTCGCGAATGAGCCGTGTTGACCGTGCCCGTGGAGCCGTTACGGCCGTCATTACGGCATCACAGCTTGGAGACGAAATGGAGTTGCAATAGAGGTTATTAGCATCCGGTATCACTTTGATGAGTTTGATTTCGTGCTGAAAAATCTGAAACACTGCGTTTAGACCCCCGGTAGACCGAGGGTCAGTCTACCCGGTTATGCTGGGGGTGGAACCTATCAAACCGGGGGTAGACCAACCTGTTGATCGTGGGACAAAAAATAGAAATCCGGAAACATCGAGGTTCAAGTTTGATTGAATTTCCGAACGGCGAGGGTGGGAATTGATAATCGAGTCCACAATGTAGTGCTTGAGAGTCGATTAGATCTAGAGGCATACGTTGGACATGTTAATCGCTCTTGTATGGTCTAATGGTAGTGTTCGGATCCCTTTCCAGTAACGTAATTCTCCTCTGTTGCCGGTTCGAATCTCTCTCTTTGCATCCTTTTTCTTCTTTCTTTCTTTTTTTTTTTGTTTTTGGTCTGGCTTACCCGCCATGCAGTGGGGAAGACCAGGAACAAAAGTGCGATGATCCGGGGATAAAAATCTGACTAGGCATAGAGTAGAATGTAAAGGGACTCAAATAGAAAGCCTAGCTCAGTAGACAGTCAATAGGCTCAAAGATAATAAAAAAGGTGGGTGTATTGTGGTGGTAGGAAGCAAGGAGAGATCACCTAACTGTACAAACAAGTGGTAATAAAGTGGTAAGTGTCCGATCATCTCCGCGACAATAAATAAAGTGTCCGTAAGGAAAGCCTCAGCCGATGCACATCCTCCGTCAATCTAACCATCCGGGATCTACGCAAAGACGGAATAGGGAGAGCATGCTGCCTCCACAGCATTGAGTAGGTGCCCAAGCCACTGTCAGCTCGATCCCCAGCGTAGTCCAAAAGCAAAATAGTCCCAAATCTGGAAATATTGCACAAGTCAGTTCGCCCGTGGTTAATTTTTGTGTGCTGCACACAGAGGACACCTTTCGAGCACAGGAGCCCAATTCCCCCAAAAAATCCGCACTCATTCCACTTCTGAATGAACAGGAAGCAAAATACTGCCAAATCTGGAAATATTGCACAACTCAGTTCGCCCGTGGTCAATTTTTGTGTGCTGCACACAGAGGACACCTTGCGAGCACACGAGCCCAATTCCCCCAAAAATTCTGCACTCATTCCCTTTTGAATGAACAGGAAGCAAAACACTGCCAAATCTGGAAATATTGCATAACTCAGTTCGCCCGTGGTTAATTTTTGTATTCAGCACACAGAGGATGGCTTTCAAGCACACAAACACGATTCCTCAAAAAAATATCCACTCATTCCACTTCTGAATGAACAGGAAGCAAAATATTCCCAAATCTAGAAATATTACACAACTCAGTTCACCATATGATCAACACATTCGTTCGGTGCGTTCGTGTCTGCGGGACAGTTTTGCGGGCATGCTGTGAATGAAGTGCGTGCCGTAGCCGTATCCGTACCGTGCGAGGGGCCTACACAATATATGAATCAAGTCAATACGGTTTTGCGACTGTTTTACAATCCTATTAGAAAGTTATGAAGGTCAGCTTTTTTGTGACCAAGTTGAGGTATCATGCGTACTACCGGAAACTTTTCGAGAGTCACAAAATTTACTGACTGCTTCAACTCTCTTGGAAATTTATCCAACTTCGCCTAATATACCAGCGGCAAGGAAAATTAGTTCTAAATTAGTAAAGGAGGTTTTTTCCTGATGTCCGCGTGACCCGAGTGACCCGACAATTTGTCTGTTGCATGCCGATGTGCACGCGCGTGTGCGATGCTTCGGTGTTACCACGCGCATCAATGGGTTCACTCACTTTGTTTGATCCAAAATATTTCTTCTACCCCTTCTCCGAGCCATGCGCTGCGGTAAGTTAGTTGATTAATTTTTTTGACAGATCCCGTCTTGTTTGTCGCTATCAGCCAGAACAAGAACACTTCCCCACTAACCAAACCGGGAAACATCGCAGACATTCCTAATTTAATGTTGCTGGTTGCTCATCCAAATATTCGAGAAATGTTTAATTGAGTACTGAATGTACATGAAATAGGTGTCGAGTTGAATCCTGGTTCT
The DNA here is from genome assembly GCA_029378375.1 of Mycena olivaceomarginata. NCBI lineage: Eukaryota > Fungi > Basidiomycota > Agaricomycetes > Agaricales > Mycenaceae > Mycena > Mycena olivaceomarginata. Next base: position 116,086 of record JARKIC010000384.1, read on the forward strand.
CCTTAGGTTGCTCAACCGATTCTGGTGTCGAAGCAGATTGCTTAGAAGGGCAACACTCTGGACTCGGAATCTGCTGGTTAATGAAGGTCTCAAAAGAGTCCAATAAAAGTTACGGTACGAATGACTGGTAAAATGGTCTTCAAAATCCATGAGGTACGAAGCAACCTGTTGTCCAGACAATTCCTGCTGAGAAATCATGGCGTAGGCACATTTCTGAAGCATTCTCTTGGCGCGAACTGTTAGCTCATCCTCAAACGGATTAAATTCACCAAGCTTTTTAACTGCAAGTTCAAGCATTGAGAATGCAACGTGAGTTTTAAGCTGAGATTTCGTGATATAGTCCGTAATATAATACAGAATTCCTTTCGCAGATGCACCGGAACCGATGAATTTAATGTCCATGTTACAACGTATTGCTTCAATGGTAGTCATATTAAAATTATTCACTAGGCCGTTCAAGCATCTCAGATTAATTTCGCCTGTTTCAGGATCAAAGGAGCTCTCAGCGCGAAAATTATCTTCGTGAAGATCGAATCGGCAAGTTTTGGGCTCCGGATATCCTCGCCAATATTTGAAACATGTCTTTGAATGTGTATGACTCTGGCACTCGGCAACAAGGTTGTGCAGATCTTGCCATCTTTCAGGTGATATTACATTGGTCTGTCTTTCTGGTTCTGGAGCGTAATCATCGTTTTTATCGACACGGTGGATTTCAGGAATATGGATTCCACGCACAGAGCAAGGATGATGTTCATTGGATGGAACATTTGCAGTTGGGTCGCCAACAGGAATTTCATTGGAAATTGTATCGTCTAGGAATGCGAGGAGTCTTTTACAAAATTCAACATCAGATTCATCTGAACTGAGAGCACGTTTTTTTATTTCATTTGGGTTCAAACCCCCTTCGACCCAAATTAACATATGACAGTGCAGAGTTCCACGTCCTTGAGCTTCGACGCAGCCATAGTATGCCTTGACAATACCAAGAATTCCGCCTTCAAGTTTTTTCTGATCTGGGTCGTATCCAAGAAGTGCGGAAATAAAAGCCTTCATGTATATGTTGAAAAATTTTGCAATCACCGTTTTTAATTTCGTAAATGTTGACTGCTGGCCCCCTTTCGTGTGCGTGAAAATCACCTCCAGACTTTCGTGATCCAAAAAAGTTACATTTGTTGCCTTCATTCGGAAACTCGTCCTATGCGGAAACATGGTGTACTGTACCTCATCCAGGTTCATATCTTTGGGACCAATGTGCAATATACACTGGGGATTTAACATGGCGATACATGCATACCTCAGGGTACATGTATCATACATACCTCTCCCATGCCAATCCCACTTCTGTTGCTCCATCCATCTGCTCTGTCTTACTGCGAAAAAAAGGAGTTGCTCGTTGGATGTCCCATTTCACTCTGGGAATTCCCAGATTAAGGCTCACTTGGGACTTCCCACATGTGTGATGTGAACGACCATGCAGGTATGGTCTTTCCCATTTGCTACCATAAATGGCAGGTATGGTCCTTCCCAGTTGATACCATAAATGGCAGGTATGGTCATTCCCATCTGCTACCATAAATGGCAAGTATGGTCATTCCCATTTGCTACCATAAATGGCAGGCATGGTCGTTCCCAGTTGCTACCACCTAGATAATAGGGTAGAAATCATATTTTTGTTTATGAGCCATGGGTAGTATTTTCCTAGTGCTCAGAATACAGCCCATGATGGCTTTTGGCTAAGCCTGTGGGCTACCATGTTAATTGGAAAGAACCTTTGGGTGTACCTGACTGAATCCGCCACTAGTTGAGAGGTCAAAAAAACCAAAGAAAAAAATACTCATAACAAGGGTTGAACACAAGGCCTCCAGATGAGATTGGTCAGCATCAGACCATAGCCATGGGTAGATACCACTACACCAGAGGCCCAGTATGATTAGGGGCCGCTTGCCATGAACACATTCCTTCTTCACGAATGGATCACGTGATTTTTGCGTTGGCGATGGGTGAATAAATGACATCTCGGGTGATGATCCAACACCCGAGTCGATGAGTAAAGACGCCCTCCCAAGAAGTACTAATTCCACCTTCTGGTTCCATTTATTGAATTGAAATACCAGTGACCACCCTCTTCTTTGGTTTACAGGGATTCAATCACGGAATGACTTGTCTTCAGAGCAGCAAACACACCTGTGGAGAGCCAATATAAATGTCAAGCTTCATTGATAATCTTGCACCTGTGCTTGGTTAGTTACTGATTGAGGTTGACTTTGAACCCGCTGCTCCAAAATGTTTCTGAAGTCCGAGGTTTTGAACCAGCTAGAACGGTTCACGTGAGCAAACACAGCCACTAATCTCATCAGAGAAATGTAGCCTTTCTAACGAGGATCCATTACAACACAGCCACTATTGCCTGTTGTTAGAAAAAGTGGGACAAGTAAAATCACCTGATGTTTTTTCGTGTTGTCGGATGTTGAAAAGAACGTCTACTTATTACATAAGTATTCGTAACTATGACGTTCATTTTGTACATTTAATCAGCGCGCGACTTTGCCAAGCCGCGACATGCAAACTGTCATACCGCACGACTTTCCATCCGACCGCGACCTTTCTCCGCGCGACTTCACTCTCAAGCGCGACTTTAGGTCACCAGCGCGACCTTGAAATCACTAATTTCGTTGGTGTGTACATCTGCAAAACATTAGATTCATAGTTTACCAAGCTCACACAAGTGACAAATCGAAGGAATTGTATTGAATTGTAGCTACTATGCAGATGTAAATGCATGATCGCTAGCTGCTCATATTGAGCCCCTGTTGCTGCATGTCTTACTGATGTGGATACTGGGCGTGGTAGCTCAGTGCGGTAGACTTGGACACCCTTGACGCACCGGTGTTGTACATTGGGCCAGACAGTGGTCTCCACGTGCAGCAGCACAACCGGTACAAGACAGGGTTTTGTTTCGCCGCTGCAGACGCGGCAGCGGCGGCTATGCGTGGGTGTATATGCCTGCGGAACTCATCCAGGGCGAGATGGACATTGAGATCGAGGGCATTTAGTCGAGGTCCAAGTCACAAGATGAGCCAAAAAAGCGCGAGAAATCCAGGCACGGTCGGCTGGCTGACAATGTTATGGTACATGTCAGTTGGCATCCAAAAGCAGTGAGCTTCGAGTCCAAATCCAACGTGGAACAAGAACTGTTTTCTGGTTAAAATAGAAGGTGCTCCCAGTGGATCATGCTTACCATATGTTCTTCCGCAGTGTTCACAATTGCCAAAACAATCTCTTTACCACGGGCACTTCAGTCAACCCTTTCCCAAGCCCATACAGTCTAATTGGTTCCAATACATAATGGGTCCTATGGGGGGTAAATTGGCAGGAGTTCCCACATACAAAGGGAAGGACCGCAGCAGCTGTAGGAAGCGCATGGCCTTTCCCATATTGCCAATTTGGATTTCCCACTTTTGATGTGGCAATTCCCAGGGGGTCACATCACAGGGACCAAACAAATCACAATGCTGCACATACTGGGCTGCAAATAGGTGGATCTGAAAGCCCTTACATGCCTTAGCTTGTGGTAGGTGCTATGCTCAATAATATCAACATGGTAATGCTACTAGGTGCTCAGATTTTGCTTGACAATGTATTTGAGGGTATAGATAGTACAATAGGAAGGCCCTTTAGATATTCCCCGGAGCAGAACATTGAAAATATAAAATATAAAGTTTCGCACCAAGATTTCACCATTCAGTGGCGGTGCTGTGGCGGTGCGCCGCCATCAATTTCGCTCTAGCTGTCTCCTTGTCACTCCAGACCATGCTGAAGCTCGCGAAGCACCAATTGCACAACGTGAGGGGGTCCCAGTGGGAGGTTCTTTCCCATCCAGATACCCCACAGGGACCCTAATTTTGAAATTTTTTCCGTTCAAATTTCGCCATTTTTAACCCTAAATTAAGACCACCTCCGATTTCTCCGAAATGAAAAATTTGAAGGGAAACTATACCTATGTTCCTGCTAAATCTCAAATCTGAAAAGGTTTTGGTTGAAATTGCAGCTTGACATGAAGTTTTGACTGCTACCATACCTACCACGAGATGGGTGTGAACCACGTTGCCAAGCCAGATCATTTATATGAAGGCCTGAGAGAGTTGCCTTTTGGGGTGAATTTCGGTGCAGTGTACTCGATGCGGCTCAGGCGACGTTAACTTTGATCCGAAGAAATACTCAAATACAATCTTGAGGCCAGTTACATATATCCTCTACTCGCCGAGCTAATGTTAGTGAATATACCGGAGCAAGTCGATGCGGAGGCGATCCCTCACATACGCTATGCACGGATAATGCGACAGCTAAATCTACCTGTCCCCACTCGACGCTCCTCATTCCATATCTACGGCCGAGCGAAGAGCGTGCGTACGCTCACATTTCTATTCACTTATACTTCACATATACATATAGTAATGAGGTCGCCTTTAATGTAGGTGCATGATACATTGACTCCGCCCACATCTACGGCTGAGCGAAGACATAACAAGCTTGCCTTGAATCTAGACTGCACATTTTCCGCTGCTCCTCCAACAGGACCTTTGCCCTTCAAGTAGCGCCTTGAATGACAGAAGATAAGCAAATGGAGGCAGATATAAATAAAACGTACTCAAGGCCTTGGATGTGCTCTTCTGTCTAACACGAACAACGCCTGAGGAACTGGTCTGAAATTTTCTCAGGAAAGCTAGCGTGAGATACGAAAATAAAGCACCTTTTGCTCCGCAAGAAGAATCGAGAGTTGAGATCTCAGTTCTTGGATTTTGGCGTTCCCCGTTTGCGCGAACTCGGATGGGGACATGTCTTCAAATTCCAAGTAGCTGTAGCCCGAAGATGACGCCCGGAAGCCGCGCCAACAGTCTCTCGAGCTCATAGCAGGGATACATGAGCACCGACGTGGTGGGAGGAAGTGAGTGACGAGTCACGACCAGGTCACGACAACCGGGTTCAACAGCCAGATCCGTGGCCGTGTGTCGGGTTTCCAGAATGACACATCAATGTGTTGGATATTCTCAGAATTGTGTTGCTCTTTCTGAGTGTGTCGGATATTCTCAAAATTGTGTCGCTGATTCTGACAGCTTCTGACATGTGTCGGATTTAAAAGATGTGTCGCTGTGTCGGCTGTCCTGCCATGGGGTTCAAAATGCGAATCAAACCATTCAATAGTGAAGCACAGGGTTCAAAATGGCAGCACAGAGCATGTGATTCAAAATGCCATTCGGTGCCATGGGGTTCAAAATGCGAATTAAACCATTCAATAGTGAAGCACAGGGTTCAAAATAGCAGCACGGAGCATGTGATTCAAAATGGCATTCAGTGCCATGGGGTTCAAAATGCGAATTAAACCATTCAATAGTGAAGCACAGGGTGGGGTCAAAATGGCACCACGGAGCATGTGATTCAAAATGGCATTCGGTGCCATGGGGTTCAAAATGCGAATCAAACCATTCAATAGTGAAGCACAGGGTTCAAAATGGCAGCACAGAGCATGTGATTCAAAATGCCATTCGGTGCCATGGGGTTCAAAATGCGAATTAAACCATTCAATAGTGAAGCACAGGGTTCAAAATGGCAGCATGGAGCATGTGATTCAAAATGGCATTTAGTGCCATGGGGTTCAAAATGCGAATGAAACCATTCAATAGTGAAGCACAGGGTTCAAAATGGCAGCACAGAGCATGTGATTCAAAATGCCATTCGGTGCCATGGGGTTCAAAATGCGAATGAAACCATTCAATAGTGAAGCACAGGGTTCAAAATGGCAGCACAGAGCATGTGATTCAAAATGCCATTCGGTGCCATGGGGTTCAAAATGCGAATTAAACCATTCAATAACTGGGGCGCCTTCCCATTCACAGACCCGGGGTGCCTTCTCACACATTCACAGAAGCGGGGTGCCTTCCCATTCACAGGAGCAGGGTGCCTTCTCACGCATTCACAGAACCAGGGCGCCTTCCCATTCACAGAACCGGGGCACCTTTGGAATGGCGGGGTTGCCAGCATAGCGCGTGCAATCACATAATAATCATGTGAAATAGTTTGTTAGCATCGGCGGAGATGTTATACCCAGATATCTATTTCTCCACCGGTTGCGCTTACAGAACGGCTTGGCACGTGGAAAGGATTGGCAGGTGATGGCATCAAGTTTACTGGGCCGACCAATTACTCATCATCACCGAAAGTAACCGGAAATTCGCTTATTACAGCCGAAATTTGTGGAATGTTCTTGATCTGATTGCCTAGAGAGGTTCATCTGGATATATTCTTACCCTCCAGAATGAATTTGGTATCAAAAATTATGTGCACACTTTGTGTAGATCAATTGTTTCAAGCCCTGTTCATTTTCGCTATGTGTGTCTGGAATTGAGGTGTATGGCTTTGTCTGTAAGCAAGCATGGAGTTTTCAGTTGTCAGGACCATGCCTTGGGATATGCTGTACCTGATCCATGACTTGGAACTCCAGTAAAGTGAATGGATGCTCATAATCAACACATTTTCTGGGGCAAGTCATGCCTGCATGGAGCTTGCACAAGCTGCTGCCCAGTTAACCTTAAAAAATGGAACTGTGAACAACTCAACTTTGTGCAAAACATGACTGGAGCACTCCCTAGTAACTGCTTCATACATTCATGATGCTCTACATGACCAATTGCCCTCTGAATCACCCGTTCAACCAGTAATTCCGAAATATGACAGATGAGACTGCAGTGCAATTTGCCACAAGAATCTGTGACATAATGACAAATTTAACTGCTCCAGAATCTTCCAGAGATATCTTTTCATCTATTCCAAAGTACTCCAATTTGCTTTCAGGCTCCTGGTATTTTCTTCGTGAAGTTTCTTTCAACTGATTGATAAAATGGCATGATTTTAACATGGGTTGCTGATCTTTTCTTGTCCTCAGGAAGTAATACTAGGGCAATTCCCCCCAAACAAGTTATGTGGTCTGCACCTAATATCCATAGGTCTGTGGTGGTAGGGTATGGTTGAACCCAGTTCACGTGATCTGGCACCGTTGACCCATTTCCGGTTACTTTCGGTGATGACTAGTACGTACCCTAGCTGACGCTTCGCCACGTCAACTCATACTCCTTTCTGAGTTCTCTCCGTCAATGCTTCATTGCCTATGTCCTTCTCTCTGATGGAGGCCTTGTTAGTGGCGGCCAAACCATTCTTATCAGATCTCATTGCCTGCAGAGGATATTACATATCTTTTGGTTATGTCATCTTCTAGACTAGGCCGCAAGGGCTTATGTGGTGCCAAGTATAATCCAGGGACATGAGGTAGCAGATCCATCAGATTAATATCCTATGTGAATGCCACTGCTGCTGCCAATCAAATTGCTTGATTAGGAAAATATCCGCGTTTTTGCGTCGGATGGCTGTAGCATTAGCTATTGTTGTTCAATTGGCCTAATTTTTTGGGACAATGGACTCACAGGTGTGCCAGAGGGCACCAAATGCCGGTATTTTCAATATGACCAATACATCAGATGCAGTCTATATTACGCCAACACCCAACTCCCTTTTCAAAGTCTTGAGCCAAATATGAGTCATATAAAAAATACCGGCATTTGGTGCCCTCTGGTACACCTGTGAGTCCATTGTCCCAAAAAATTAGGCCAATTGAACAATGATAGCTAATGCTACAGCCATCCGACGCAGAAACGCGGATATTTCCTAATCAAGCAATTTGATTGGCCATCAGAAAATCTGAGGATGCCATGCCCTCTGGAATTTCAATGCCAACATAATGAGCATATTCTCAAGGAAAACGGTTGAGAATTGAGCTCAGGAGAACGATCCGACGCAAAATTCATTGAAAAAAAAAAAAAAAAACGTCTGCGCCCTAAGTTCCGCAAAGGGCTGTAATAATCTACAACCGCGAGGTACCAGGTTGTAGACATCCAAACTTTTCAACAAGCTGAATTCGAAGTTCAGAGCCTCCTCCTATTGGGCCCCGTCCGATTGAAATGCCGCTTTCAGTGTGGGCGTGTCGTCTGGATTGTAGCGTGTATCGGTGGGTCCGAGCCTTCTGTGCCATCATCTGGGCCCTCATCTCGTTGTGCCTTGTTTTACCTCATATTTCTGGTCGTATTTCCACAGAATCGTTCCGGAATGTGTCATGCCCACATTCTTTCGGCCGGTCAAAAAGCATATTCATAATTGAATCACTCGTGGCGTTCAACTCCTGTAAGGAATGGTGCACAGTCAAAAATGATGGTATTTTCCTAAAAAGGAACCGCAAATGATCTTGCCGCCACTGTAAGCATATGTCCTCAGAGCAATTTATTCTGAATTTGTCTGACATCCGTCAAAACCGGGTTCAGACCTAGCCCGAACACCGATTTTTCTGTTTGAACCTCTCAATTGAAAAGCACTTCGGAGGCCGAAACAGTATATAAGGCGGATACACCCTGCGTGCTACATACTACATAAATGTCAGCTGCAGGTAAGTTATTTCATACCTACTTGGATCTTCTTTGGACCTACATTGTTCTCAGAAATCGATTCCGATGACGTCACTGCTAACGGTGAATATTCTTCAATGGGCGCAGGAGAGGTTCAACCTCTTTGGCGGAAACCCCCAAAACCTCCTGGCAGACCAGCACCAAAATTTTTGCCCGGATCTTCTGACTCGGAGGATGACAGAGAGGACTCAACTGTTGCCTCCTTACTGGACATAGGTGTAGAGTATGAATTGCAGAAAAGAGTCGAAGCGCTGGAAGCGGAGAAGGCAAGTCATTTAGTTTTGTATATGCAGATGACTGACCTAATCCAACAGAAGAAGAACAACGCTGAACTGCAGAAGTTGACGTTATGTGGAAAGAATTGGAAAATGGAAAAGGATGAAATGCAAGGTATATGCTGTTAAAAGTTTTGTGGATTTTAGAATACCTGATATTGTGCTAGCTACCATCCACGACTTGAAGCTGGACGTGGAATTGAAACACCAGAGACTTCTGGGCCAGAAAGTACGGCAACTTGATTTAGCGCTGTCTTCTCAAGTGACCTTATCTGATAGACAAAGAATGACGCTGAACTGCATAAATTGAGGCTTGATGAGGAGGTTTTGAATATAGAATTGCAGGAAATGAAAAGTATGTTTTTAAAAGCTCACGGAGTTCAGAGTACTACATACGAGTACTCCATTAGCTAACAGGAACCAGCTGGATTTGCAATATGCAAGGCTTCTGGCCCAGGAAGTACGGGAACTTCATTGATTTCAAAGTTGATCCTGTCTTATTCAGGGGTCATATAGAAGGAAAAAGATAAGGAGCTTGAGTGGCTAAGATCCGAAAATGACGGGTGTAAGGTCATATTGAATGAAACGAAGGAGAGGCTCAAACAGGTGCGTGTACTATAAAGTATTTAATTCTACATCACCTGCCAACGTTGAGAAGTTAGAGGAAGACCGGAGGAATCTCTCGGTTTCAGGCATGAGTGACTGAGTATTTTCATGATGATATCTCATCCAGATGCCCTAGATAAAGAAGAACGAGGAAATTGAAAGTCTACGATCTGACAACGACAAATGCAGGCTTGAACTGGAAGAGGCTGGGGTTTCAATCCAGAAGTTGAAAGCAGAAAGGTGGAGTCTGAAAAAAAATCGTTGTGAGTCAATGCCCTGGAAACTGCGTGGTAATTGTGATAGGTATTCCAGGAATCCCAAGCCGGGGAACTCCAAAATGCCAGAATGGAAAATGAGCAGAACAAGATCATAATACGTGAACACACCAATGAACTATGCGCTAAGGTTAAGCAGCTAGAAGCGGATCAGGTGCATCTTCTAATCATCAGCATGTCAACCGCTAACTTGCCTTCCAGGAAGCAACAATTGATGAACTCAGAATTCTGAGATCGGAAAATGAAATGTATAGAGCAGAGGTTTGGGTTAGGAACTGTTGAAGATTAGCGAATTAATTTTGAGAAACCAGGCATTACAGCGATCCATTTTGGGGGAACAAGAAGGAACTCGTAACATCAGGGATGAACTGGAAGCAGTTGCTAACGTGACCCATGTGACTGATTCCGAAAGAAATATGGAAGGGGAACCGGATTTGGAGGAGGCGCTGACGGTTTCGATGTTCGGAGGTATAACGAAGGAGCACTGCCGACTCCCATGAAACTCACAATAAACCATACAGATCAGGACCAATGCAGTGACAGCTGTTTATGGGATGCATTAGGTGGTGATTTAAAGCTTGCCTACATCCAAACTTGCGACTCTTTGAGTCCTCCTGAGGTCATGAAAAGCCTTAGCAAGGAGCAGTTCCACATTCATCGGCTTTGCCGTGCGCGTCGAACAACTTTCATAGTGGTACGACGCGGAAAGATCAATCCAGATCACATAGTAAATGTTCGTGGTAAGGACAAGAAACCAGTGGCGCGGTTGATTCAATTATTGAACGATAATGATATTTAAAATAATATTTATTATGTATTTCCAATTTCAGGGTAAAGACACTGACGAAGCCGTGAGATGCCGGACACCATAACATATGCAGAGTCCGTCAAATCGGGGGGTTAGTTATCGCCTGTAAACGAATGAGAATGCACATTTTAGTGGGAAGTCAATATTTCAGCCTGGGCTGTTCGATTTTTGCTTACATTTGTTTGACGGTGAGTTCTTCTGTTCCACAACTTCCTCATTATTGCCCCACATTTGCCGGAACGCCAGGAACTCCTTGTCGAAGGGTTTATTCATGTTCGAGTTTGAGGTCGGCGGCACTGATGGGACCGGTGTGGTCATCGGTGGGGCCGGCACCGTCCCATTTCAAGCTCATCATGCTCGTGAACGTATCGAAGGCATTAACGCCGACGTTTGTGCCCTAATGTATTTCGACAAGTTTGTTGTATACGGGCTAAATCTGGGCTAAATTGTCCATTTGGAAATAGTTCCGGTTCGCGTGCCTTCGACTCACGGAAGGGGATCAACATCCTTCACCCATCACCCAAAATTCGTGGGTCTCGAAACACTTCATCCGAATTTCGTCCCCGTGTCCAGACGTTAATTACAGCCGCTGCTGTTCCTTTTGTAATATATATATATATATATCAGGGGGCTCCCGCCCAGTTTGATGCCATCAAGCATAATGGCTTGTGCACGCCATTTGGCAAGTACACCCCCCATTTCAGTCAATTATTTTTGAAACATATCAGAAACATATTTGTTGAATATCTGACCAAATGTATCGCATTGGTTGCTGGAACATCCTCTCGATGTTTCACATAGAATGTTGCAGCGATGTTCTGCGAACCTTGCGAGGACATTTACTCATAGCCGCATAAAGTGTTGGCGTCGGGTGGTTCTCGGTGTTCAGGCCTGCAAACAAATCCAAATAACTTGTAGACCGAAAATATGAGGAAATAGAAGATATTTGCAATGGTTCACTTATTACTATAAAAGGCAATTCCTGAGATATAAGGCATTTCGGGCCAGAATTTGAAATCGACTTTTTCTACAAGGACCGTGGGAAATTTTGGTACTCATAGTCAAAAAGCACTTATTGAGTAGTGCAGAATAGCATTTTGAACCATATTAATAGGTCATGATTTGAGCCTGAAACATCGGTACAAAGTGGCCATTTTCAGCAAATTTAGCCAAAAAATGGTCAAAATTGCCAAAAAGCCCCATTTTCTAGCCACGATTGTGAGCTCAAATCATAAGGTACTAATATGATTCAAAGTGCTATTTTGCACTACTCAAGGAGCACTTTTTGACTATGAGTATCAAAAGTTCTCACGGTCCCTGTAGAAAAAGTCGATTCCAAATTCTGGCCAAAAATGCCCTATATCTTCGGAATTGCCTTATATGGTAATATGTCAACCCATGGAACTATCTTCTATTTCCTCATATTTTCGGTCCACAAGTTATTTGGACTTGGTTGCATGCCTGAACACCGAGAACCCCCGACGCCAACACTTTATGCGGCTACGAGTATCTAGCATTGAAATATATTCTGTCCGACATCACGAGAACAGTTATTGATCGCCCCACTCCTTGGCACCTTCAGCCTTATCTGCTTTTTTCCTGCTTCTTCTTTGCATCAGGAAAATGTTTCACGTCTGGTTGTCTGGTTGGATATGGCTGGTCTGGTGGTGGTGGTGTGCTCCAGTCCGCCAGACGGCCACATCCAGCCATTTTCTGAACTTTGCCATAATATTTAACGGCCTAAGAAAATAAATTTACATTCTCAAATAGGTGACTGTGCCGAGTTCAATTACCACTGGTGTACACTTTCGCGGCATCTTAGTTGAGCTTCGCAAAGTTCGGATGGACCCGAATTCAGATGTAACTTGAAGTATGGCCGGAGATTGGGTGGTTGTTGAGTGGTGGCTGGTTTGCACAATCTTATCTCTTACTTGAGTGGACAAGATAACCATTAGATGTGGAACAACCAAAACCGTAGAATGGCACAAGTACGAAGAAGATTGTGAATTTTGACCAGTCCATTTCGAAGTCCGCCATCAAAGGTCCGTGCACCTCACGTGCATTTGACAGATGGTTGATGATTTTCGCCTTTTTCCTCTCCACCATCATTCTCTCCCTCTCCCTCTCACACTTCGTGTCTCGCGTCCTTCTCCCTCCCAGTCCGTCTTGTTCCTCTCGCTCCCAGGCTGGATTCTCAAACCCTATCATCAATGCTACACTCCCCTCAAGTCTCACTGTTTGGTATCCGTTCCTTTCAAGCCTTCAAGCTTTCTCAAGCTTCCCTGGAGAACCCTCAAGCTCACAAGGCCTCAAGGCTTAATCTCCTCAATCGGGACTCAAAGTTGTCACGAAGTTCGGTCCGCTACCATACCAGAATGTGTATGCTTCTCAGGAGTACATGTAGTATATTGTACGATACCAGTGCCGTACAGTGTGTCGGGTCTGTTTGGAATCCGGTGTGTCGGAAGTTCTGTACGACCTCGTCATACATGGAAGACAGTGTCGGATGGCATGAAATACTGAATGGTGTGTCACTTCTTCTGACGTGTGTCGGATTCGAAAGATGTGTCGCTGTGTCGGGTTTCAGGGAGCCTCCGTAAAAAGTGCTCGAACAAGTCTGTTGACTCAGAGTATTGTACATAGGATTTGAAGCCCATTTGCCTCCAAATTGTCGGCAATCAGCTTACTAAGCGCACGCTTTCCGAATCGCGGTTGCCGGTAGCCATATATAGAGAAACACGATGTGAGAGCAATTTCATTATCTGCGGAAGCACGGAGTAATGAAATCCTGCCTGTTCGGGCTTGAAGCATTTATTGATCTTGATTGAAGGCCGCGTGTAGATCTAGATCTTGTACGCCATTTTCCAGTGATAAAAGTATGACTTCTAAAGGGAGCAGTGTGGTGTACATGCACAGTTGTGGGCGGTAGAATTGAGCTGCCGAGTGCTTGAAAGTGAAAAAGAAACGAAGATGAGTGAAATTTGCAAGTGAAAAGGAGGGGACGGGGGACCGCTCTTGACCGGAGAACCGCTGTCATTCCAAGAGCGGTGAGTGTTCGTCCCAAGGCTTTTTGAACTCCGGTTTTAATCTATCATTCGGGTAGCTCTGATCAATGTTCTTATTTTAGTTGCATCCAAGTGGGAGGCGGCGAGCACTTGTTCGTGTTAAAAACTTGCCATTGTAGGATAAAGCAGATAATGCCCACAGTGACCGTGGAGATGGTATTAGTAGCGCTGCGACCTTGCTGCGAGCTAGATCCGAGCGATAAAAAATTGAGATGTTTACCAACAGAACAGCATCAGACGTCGGAAGAATAGTTCTTCCATGTTTTTATTTCGGGTGTGTATTCAAATGCGAGTGAAATCAAGTCCATTTGTGGCCGGGTGGTTGTCAGGCCAATTGTGCCATGGCTCGTGTGCTGTTCTAGGCTCGCTACTGACTGGCTGCTATCGCTTAAGCCTTGAAGAGAGTCGGTGGTTCCAATTTTTATGCGGGAGTTCCCGGTGGCTGAAGAGTTGGCATTACATTTTTGCATGGCCCGCGCTGAAGCCCGCCAAGCCCGCCAAGGCGGGCCCTTCAGGCCCGAGCCGAGGTCCGGGTCACCTGCGAGTGCCACTTGTGGGAATTCCGAATACCCGCGGGTATTTTTGATCTATGACGCACTGCATGAACATTTGGACGGGATTCACCCAATGATTTTTTGATGTGTGCGTCATTGTTCTATCTTTATAGGAGCACAAACTGATTTATGTATTTACATGGCGTACTTATAACGAATCAACGACACAAAAGTCATGATGGTCGGCACCTTGCCTTCCAAAGTCATGTTGATGTTGGACGCAAGAGAGTGGGGATGAGCGTATTATTTCCGACGTTATAGTACTAGTGGTACATGGTTGCGCTAATTATTAAATCTTTCTGGAACAAAGGTTCATGTTCACGGCAGGAGTTGATCCTGATGTGTTGGAAGACGTCGTAGCAGCTGGAGGAGGCGGTTGTGGACCAGAACGTGTAGGGGTTTGGGTCGTTCCGACCGTTGCAGAGGCAGAAGAAGGATGAGGTGTCAAAGCCGGATTTGACGTCGAACTACTGGTGTCAGAGGTGTAAATAATTCGGCCAGGTGAAATTTATAATATAAAATGAGCTTACGTCGACGAGGGTTGGTTCCGAGAAGCGGGACTGGATAAAAAATTAGATTAACACATTTAAAGACTGGGCAACACACATTTGTGTCATCGGGTAGCTGTATGGGTCGGAAGCTGATCGATCGAAGGCCGAATCGTGAACTGGAATACCGGACTCAGCAGACGAAGAAGTGGCGGGCCGCGTCGGCGCTGATGGTGATGCTCGTGGATCAGTGGAGGGCGGGCCGGGTATGTATTCCCCCTGTGAGTTGTAGGGGCCTGGAGTGTACACGCCATAACCAGGGAATGGTGATGGAAAGGGAGGACACCCGGGCATAGTGTACATGGGCGGAGGAGCAAACGGGGAAGGAAATGAAGAAGTAGTCGCAGGTCCGCCGCCCACGTATTGGGGATACTGCTGAAATACATTCAATGGGCCCCTTCATTTTGTGTTCTGCCCCCATAATGAAAATTTTCTACAAAAAACCCTGATTTCCGGCAGGACAGCTGTAGCGCTTGTAATACCGCCCCAATTACCCTAGTTTTTGGATACAGAGCCAAAACCCAGATCCGAAAAAAAAAAGTTGACCCCCTGCTTTACGACCGTGAGAGATAAATTCAAAGTTCTGAATTGGCTAGTGTGCAGTATATAATCTAAAGTGTATCCTCAAATATTTTCAGAATTTTTGATTGAGCATTTGTACCGCACGGCGCCTGAACTTATTTGGCCGATTTCCGAGTTTGACCTAGATCCGAAAAATGCCGGTGATGCCAGATCATAGTGACGTCTAACGCACCACACGTCAGCGATACACGCCCCCATGCCTCCCTCACGCAACCCCAGAGGCCGCCCACGTGGGACACGCCGACAGCAGAGGAAATGGGCTGAGAACCAGGAGGTGACAGCTCTTCAGACTCAGATGGGGAGAATGATGATAGCATGTCGATGAGCCGATCTTCGCCGACTACGACACCGCCCGATAATGGTCAGAAGCGTCGAGAAGTTACTCCAGCCTATAATACTCGCTCTAGAAAGCGTTGTAGATACGAATAACCATGTTTTTGGTGTCAAATGCGCCATAACCGGCAAAATATGGCCATTTTTGGCAATTGTTTGATTTTTTGTGGACGCAAAACAATGAGACAAGTCCGTTTTTTTTTTGCATCAGATTATTACTAGTCCTTGCAAGTATTCTACAAAAAAAAAACCCCGGCTGAGAGGTCCCACGGATGCCGCTCAAAATCGATTTTTTTTCGGATCCGGTCTTTTTCGGATCCGGGTTTTGGCTCTGTATGACATACATGTCTACCATTACTGGTCAACTGTACCTTTTATACCTGTCATTACTCTCAAAAGGTGTATGTGGCTCCCGGGCTATTATTCCCGAATCTGCTGGGAGTGTTCGATACAATACTGGCGCTGCTTTCTCACAAATTTGCATCTTCGAGCCGCAGGAGTGGAATGCCCCCTGATTTTTTGGCCGAATTAACGGCGTAAACACTGAAAGGGTTTCCAGTGTAAATTTTAGGGAAATTAACCACCACCGAAGCAAATTGCACAATATTTTCCGTGTTTGGCCCTCCTTTCTCACAATTTTGCACCTTGGAGCCGCAGGAGTGGAATGCCCACCGACCTTTTGGCCGAATTAATAGAGAGTTTGCGGCAGCCACCGGAAGCCACTCGGTGGCTGATCAGGCATGCGTGGCCAGTGGCTGTGGCTCATCCGGTGGCTGGCCCGTTCTGTACTTTTAGGACACCCATCCTATATCCCTTGTTGGAAGAGCCATCCTGGAGTCAAGCTAGTGTTTACCTGCCTTTCTCAGAGCTCATGTCTGAGGAATCAGAGGAACATTTTGCTGTTTTGAAAAGGGAGCCATGCGGAAGAATCAAATTCAACTTTGGGAGGCCTGGGGCATCAAAGAGAAGCAATAGTGGGGGCACTCACCAAATGACCAAGGCATAGGTTCAGCCACTGAATCAGCCACAGCCACCCACTACCGCATGCCTGATCAGCCACCAGGTGACTTCCGGTGGCTGCCGTAAACTCTCTAATGGCGTGAACACAGAGGGTTTCTAGCATAAATTGCAGGGAAATTAACCCCGCCGAAGCAAGTTGCACAATATTTTCCGTGTTTGGCCCTGCTTCACAAATTTACATCTTCAAGCCGCAGGAGTGGAATGCTCACTGATTTTTTGACGGAATCAACAGCGTGAACACCGGGAGGGGTTTCAGTATAAATTTCCGGGAAATTGACCCCCGCTGAACCGAGTTGTACAATATTTTCGTTTGGCCTTGCTTTCTCACAAATTTACATCGTTTTTAGCACAAATTTCCAGCAAATTTTAGTGTGTCTTCATCTTCATCAAACAGCCGCAAAGTAAATTCATCCGAAGGGGAGCAGCTACCCCACGAAAAAAACAGTGCGTGGGTGGAGACACCAACATCGCTAAGATTATTTGCCCATCCGGTTGTACTTACAGCCGTTTGCGGAACGTACTGTAGGGCGCGGCCGTTTTTTTCTAACTTTACTCAGTTTCCGGAAGAATGGCTGTCCATAATTCTTAATCGTTTTCCCTGGGAGGAGGTTCATTCGATCCGCGCCGTAAGTCCGGAGGGCCCTGGCATATTCACATTTTTTATGTGCACCTCCCGACAATTTATTCATTCAAATTTCGGTGTTTTTGGCTGTTGGAGTGCAGAACACGTCCCATGCCCCCAATAGTGCACAGAAAGACCTAGATTTTTGTGATGATGCACTTCTAGGTATTCTAGAGGGCCTCAAACACCGGGATAGTGAATGTGAATCATATTTCAACTATACGGTCCATATTATTCGGCGAGGAAATTTATTCGGCGAGGAAATTTGATCCCGCAATAATGCACAATCCATTTGAAGTAGGAGTGAGGATTATTGCAAATACTCTAATTGCTGCTGCGCTCAAGGGCCAAATTGCAGGCAGAGGAAAGGACCGCCAGCGGTAGAGCACTTATTTTTATATTCTACTGATTGTCCGTTAGTCTCCGATCATTTATTAAGGTAACAGGGCAGCGCTAGACTAACCTGCACTGCAACGTTGTTATGCTGACATCGAACTTACTTGAAATTTTAACTATAAAGTATTCAAGTACCTAGGAGTTTCCAGTATATCGTTTATTTTTTCATAACTGTTTTAAAGTTAAGGGTTACCCTTAATAAAAACAAGACATGCCTTCGCTTCGCTCCGGCAGAAGCGCAGACTGGGGCATGTTAAAAGGGTCATTAAAATATACCAAATTACAGATGGTTTGGATATACGGCGTGGTTGGCGAAAGCATTTTAATCAAGAAAATTTATTCATTCACTGAAGGTATCTGGTGTGCAAGGATTAGGGAGTATGGAAAAGATATACGCACCCTTCCGTAAATAATAGCGGCCGGGGAACGGAGTCAAGACTGATTGGCTGATATATAACGTTTAATTTGCTATCATGACCCCATTTCTGATTTTTACAAGCATTAAAACTGCGTGTTTCCACAGGCATAAGTCAAACTACCTTTATTTGGTTCTGCTTTCACTGGCTTTGCCACTGATCCAGATGCACCTACCCCGGACTCCGGCAAGCCCGATATGGCCCCGGAAACAGGCCTAAAAATTATTTTGACCGATTCAATGTGTATTCTCCAAGAAAGTTTGCCAAAATTGAATTGGGGTTGGGGTGGCAGTTTAGCAGAATTTGGGCTTGCAGATGAGGATAAAAAATCTGTTCTGAAGAATACATGTAGAATGAATTAACAAGATTTATGGGGCATTGAATTATGCCCTAGGTAGTCCAGACAATTTTATACCAGGTGCATCCATCGAGACTTGATCATTTGGCTTGTGCTTCCGAATTGGGACAGCACGGTGATGCGATCAATTTCCTGTACCTAAAGGACAGCGGGCATTTGGTTCTGGCTTCGGGAGACTAGAGTAAACCAGCCATCGGGGTATTACTCATTCATTCATTGTTTCATTCATTGTTGTGTCCCGACTCGCGGACTTCCACTCTTCGATTCTCAAATATTGAGAATGTGTGCCTGTGTCTTGGCATCTTCCGGTGCAACCCTCAAACCCATCTCAACACCGCTATCAAAGTGCTAAGTGGCCCTGCGCACGCGATATGGCGGGACATGGACATATTCCATGAGCTGGCGCTTCCGAATTTTCTGCCCTCCCCTCGTTTCTGCGACAGGTTTGCGGAACACAGCGGGCATAGCGAGTGAGGTCCTCGGCCGTAGTCGAGTTTTGCACTGAGGTGTTATTTCCACGGACCCCGGGGTTAATGTGTCTGCACTCCAAGTCCAGTAACACGTGTTTGTCGGGGTGGGCAGCTCGGCGGCCTCCAGTTTTAAGTTTTGGATACAAATCTAATAGGTGAAATGGACCAAAAATACTAAAAATGGACAACTTGCTCCAGACATTGCGAGCCTGGAGCCCTATCAATTTGGATGAACCAAAAGACAGATAGGCTTTATTTTTCAAGTACTCTAAGCCTGTGTTCACCACTTTTCCATAAAGCCTGAATCCACAAACCCGATTTCTTCGAAATTATTTTATTGTGGTACAGCCACTTAGCTATACTATGGGTTAAGCCCCATGAGAACTCCTAAAAACACTTGAAGTTCACGATACAATTTTATTTGGAGTGATTCGGTCCACAAATGGACCCAAACCACCGCGCTCATTCTTTTTGGCCGCCACTGGACGTGGCCATACTCTATCCTTGCTCGAGAGGGTATCACTGGTGAATCAAATGAAGGATCAGAAAAAGCTCGCCGTATTCCTTCCCCGGCTTCCGGTATCACAGAAAGTGCGTACTCGGAGCTTTCTGATGGAGAGAAGGATGAGTTTGTCGTGATCAACAATGTCATCTCATCTATCACCTGGCTTTTGGAACCGGAGCGAGGGAATGTACAGTTCAGGAAGTATTCGGGTACACTGGAGCATCTGCGTTGCATTTTCTCTTCGTGCCGACCCTCGCGTTCATCGCACTGACTGTCGGGGAGTGCAGCGGGAAGCAGTTGTATGCCTTGCTATATGTGCCTTTGTTTATTGAACTTTTTTTATCATTTCTTTTTCCTGCAGGCTCCCACCGGTGCCTTGCGTACCGGCGGCGCTAGAATCCACGTGGCAACAGTGCAGGTGCGCACCACACCAAGCATTGTGCAGCTCCAATTTTCAAAGCCATGGTCAGTTTTGCGGTGCTGGGAGGTAAGCCCATCGTTGTCGTTGCGCGGACCACACTGATTTATCTCTAGGCTATTCTAGTAGACCCATTTGTCGCGCACCTGGCTCCCATTGTACATGTATGGCTACGGTCCGCACCGGGTAGATGTAGATGGCTACTCTGGGTTTACTCAAGGTGTGATTTTCTAGTGCAAAATTGACCATTGACTAGAATGACTTTTGTCCGAGGTGCTACAAGCTCTTGGCTGAGCAATCCACACCGGGGTATAAACTGTTGGTTGAGTCTCGGCCTAATTTTCGAACGGAATCTCAGGCCAGCCACCTGGAAATATGTATATGGGTACTCTGGATGTATCCAATAAGTGATCGTTCTTTTTATAAATCGAAGGCAGCTTTGACACCAGGTGCATTTACTTGTCCCTGTTTTCCAACAACAGAAATTAGTGGCTGTGTTGAAGGGTAATAAATATGAAGGTATTCCACTTCAAGTCACAACTGATAAAGGCTCTGAGATAGGATGGCAATACGCCTTTCAATGTGCACTGCGGTCAGTTCACTGATATATTTGTCTTGTCTATTCAACTGGCCACAACTGTTGCAGCGAGGCAGGCCCCGGGTATTGATCCACTGGTCTATGCTGTTTATATGGTCCTCAAAAGTGTTCACAACACGGTTATTGAAGGGTTCTGGTGTTGGCTTCGAGGCAAGATGGGCTTGAACTTGAAGGAATTCATTACCTGTGGTGAACGGGACCGTGTGTTTGATTCAAATGTGGCATTCCATGTGTGAGTGAATTAATATTATCATTACCATTGGTCCGTCTGATAAATGATCCAGGCCCCTGTTTTACTGGATTTTTGTACCGATCATTCAGGAGCAGTTGGATGAGTTCCGGGCCTGGTGGAACAACCATAGGGTCCGTCTCCAGCGCGACAAGAATATGCCATCTGGGCACATCCCAGTCCTTGCTTTCGAGCATCCTGATCATCTTGGCGGAATTGATTGTCGAATTCGTGTTCTGAAAGAGGCAGTTATCGAGCTTCGGGAACTTTTGACCGAGGAGGTTGGGTCCAGGGAAAGCCATCTGAGTTTGAAAAAAAATCAATTGTTTGGGAAAATAAAAATGCGACCAGCCAGAATTGAACATAGCACACTGATGATAACGACATAAGATGCAAGCAAATGACTATCCAGCTGAGCTATCAAAGCCTCAGACCGTCTGGATGCCAGAGATCCTGGATAAGAGTGCCAACATATGGCAGCAGGGAACCTGACATACCTTTGAGACAGGGTAGAGATTTATGGCCATATTGTAGATTTACTGAGTGTTTCATACCGGTTTCAATATTATGGACCATGGTCGACTGCAAAAAATAAATATCACATCAGAGGGATCGAACCGGCAACCTTCTGATCCCAAATCGAACCGTGCGCATCCCGCGTACCCTAGCATGGGAGTGGCAACGTACGGAACGAGAGAACCTGACATACCTTTAATTGTCCGGTGACAGGATAGAGATTTGGCAGCACTATGATTGTCTATAGAGTAGGTTTACTGAGTGTTTTATACCGTTTCAAGCTTCTTTAGACTGAGGTTGAGTGCAAAAATAAATATCGCATCAGAGGGATTGAACCGGCAACCTTCTGATCCAAATCGAACCGTGCGCATCCCGCGTACCCTAATGCTGGGCGTCAGATTTGATCAGGGAGACCCTGTTCATCGCCTTCGCACGAAACCCACCGACAGAAGATTTGAGGTATGTACTTACCAGAGGTGGAGGTCCTCTAAGTCGCTCCCAACACGTGCTCCTTCCTGCCAAAGTACATACGCGGCATGGCCTGGAAGCATGATCAAACACCATCCCATCCGCGACAACCCCGACCTCTTCCACTACCCACGGATGATCAAAGATGGCCGTCTCGAGAGTCTTCTGATACGGCATCCCAATCCACCCTTTGTGCAGTCGGTCTACGCGACGGTTTTTGGCCGTGGATGAACACACACCACGATGATGGGTATCCCGAGACGTGGGACAGCTCCTGGGCCCCCACCGGCTTCGGATTGCGAGCGCGACTTTATCAACAGTCAGTGCGACGTCGAAGCTCCCCCATCCGTGCAGTTCCCAAACCCCCCTCCAACGACCTCCACATCGTCCCCACCAGAGTGTGGCCCGTTCACACCCAACACGATGGTGGACAACGCGAAGACGAAGGGGCCCCGGATGGACACCATGCAGCAATTCATCTAGGCGCTTCTCAATGCGGATGTGCCCGTGCATAAAGACTTATTTTTGCGTCCCCACCATTCTGGTCGCAAGTGGGAAGCAGGACAATATCTACCCCTTGGGTCGCAAGTGGTATTGTCCTTCAGGGACACGAAAGACTTACCCGAGCGTCCCCACCGATCAGGTCGCAAGCGGGACGTGGGACAACATCCTCCCCTTGGGTCGCAAGTGATATTGTATTTCCGGGTAAGCACACATTGATCTCCGCCCTAGCGGCCGAAAAGCGAGATCAACCCGAGAGGGTCGCAAGTGGGACGCGCTTGGGTCGCAAGTGGTATCGTCTTTGGGCGACACAAAAGACTTACCCGAGCGTCCCCACTGATCAGGTCGTGAGTGGGACAATATCCACCCGTCTTTCCGGCTCAACTTCTCTTCCTCTGTACCGCTCCCACAAGTGGATATCCCGGCATCAGGAAAATGTGAAATGCTATGAAGTGTTGGTGGAGGCTATGATGGTCTTTCATGGTCTCTCATGGTCTTTCTAGGTCTTTCCATCTTGACATCCCCTATGATTGTCTATGGGCGTCTTCCATGGGCTATGAAAGAGCAGTTGGTACTCTCAAGTCTACTCACTTGAAAGACCTGTTTCTGACAGGCAGATTCAATGGAAATAATACAAGGAATTCGCATTTGTTTGAGTACGGTACGGTGCTGTACTATTCTGCGGGGCAGAGTTCAAGGCGCAGCGGAGTCGTCGTCAGATCGGTGACAGTCCGAATCATGACAGGTGTCATCAAGGTGTCAGGGTGGTCCGTGCACATCAGGCAGCATGTGTCAACGTTGATGGATTCGCTGGCGTCTCTCGTCCTTTCCCCTCATCCTCTCCACTTCAAGCACCTTCCATGTCGCCCTCTGCTACTCCTCAAACTGCTATATCAGCTCTTTTGACAAGTCTTCCCATCGCCTCCACACCCCAACGACTCACTGGGACAACAACTGCCTTCCCCCGTCACAATTGGCTCGTACAACAGTAAACCAAGAAGCCGACGTCTCTTGCGACATCAAGCTGGACCCTAGGCTGTCCATGGCCGCCTGTCGCCCCAAACACGAGTCTCAAATAGCTCAAGATATCAAATTTTTAGGCACTACGCAAGTTGACGACCGCAAGTCATTAATTACCAATGGACATGCAAGCTTATTGTTTCCCCCGGGCGCTCAACCAGCCCCTCGGAGTCAAGCAGCAACTTCGAGTCTCAAACCATCAATTTTCGACACTATGCAAATTTGCGATCGCAAGCCTTGAATTACCAAGTCATCAATCGTTGCCACACCAATCTGGACACACAGGTCTATGATTTATTCCCCCCGACGTTCCAATCGTGCAGCAACATCAAGCCACCAGGTTCTTCTCTCATCCAAACCTCCGCTGATACGCGTGCATTGACTTCGTAGAATTACTTGTATCTTTGTATTCATAGAATGTGATTTGGTTCTTTTTCACTATTTCCTTTGGTCTTTATAAGTGCTTTGACAACTATGATGACTATTGTGACTATGATGTCTACGCCACTATGATAGACTTGGTGGTGTCTATGATGGTCTATGAGATTCAAACCGCCCCTCCCACCTTTCTATATAGACGGGGGTTTGCTATGAGATCTATGATGTCTTTCTTGGGCTATGATGGTCTCTGATGCAATTTCAGATTTTCCTGATGGGTTAGATTCGACTGGTAGACATGCTTCTTATTACTATATCTGCATGCCTGTCGCACGAAGAGAAAAATCAGCCTCCATTCTCATGATACACTGAAATTAGTGCTCCACAACCAAATTGAACCAATGAAAAAGAAGTGGGTGGTAATTGCGAAGCAACTCACCCGAGGCCGAGGTGTTGTCGGTCGCGGTGAGAGTGCGGTGCGCGCGGAGGGCGAGAGTGAATTTGAAGTCAAGGAAATTGCTAGAGAAAAACTCAGTCCTCAGCCAGTCACATCCAGTAACTCGGAAGTGTGAACTTTTTGATCAGTGTATGTGCCTCGCTGCCATGGGACGCATCCAGAGCGGGGGCAGCCGGACTGGGCTAACCAAGTGTTCCTAGCGGCGTGCGATACCGCAAAACGTCTCTTTGCAAGCGGGTTGCCGGTTTTCAGAAGTTCTTGGATGCGCGGTGAGCTGTGTAAAATAAGACTCTTGTGAAATATACAGATGTTTTGGACCATGGTGAAATATGAGATGGGTCGTTCACAGTTGACTTTTTTCTCCCTTTTTCTTTTCTCCTTTTCTTCTTCCTTTTTCACCTGAAAATACGATGGTATCCCACTAACTTTGGAGGGGTTTGCGTGCCATACCCCACTAAAGTTATAGGCAAATGGAGCCATTTGCCTTACCACGGTGATACCAGTGCTCTACCAATGAGATTTCCAGTGGTAGGGATGGGAAAAAATTGAGTTTTTGACCCTTTGAAATGACCCTAGATTGCATCTAATGGGGTGTTTGTAGTAGTCAGTAATCTTTGTGATATGTTTGATTACCACTGGTGCCACTTGTGTATTTTGGGTAAGGGTGGCCATTTTGGGAAGAGGTGTGTGACCTTGGTCACATCTGAAGTGACTTGTTACAACAGTCAGTAACTTTCTTTATCGAGTTAAGGTACCATGTTACCACGGAGCAGATTTTCGGAAGTGAAGAGAGCCGACGTGTCGCAGGGCAGGGAGACCCTTGATACCGTGATAAAAGGTAATCGCTTTTCGGTCTTTGACAGTCTGGCATTCGTCGAGTTTGGTGATGACATTGGCGAAACTTTCGTGGGATCGGAGAGGAAGGTGTCGCGGATTCCAGGAACGTTTCGGCTGGTCTGCGACCAAGGGTTGCGTGAGCGGCACATAATAAATGGTCTCTCGGCCCTCAGAATTACGAGCACCCTTGATCTCGCAAGAGCGACACGGGCAGAATCCGTTGTGCCCTGAAAGTCAACCAAAATGCCTGTCTGCCAAAATTTTCACGTGACGGCGTTGCACGGCCGGGGGACCGAATCAATATAAAGGGCCCCTACCCATGCACAGTAATCCAAGATAGGCCAGCCTGTCCAAAGCATTACAATGTCTCGCAGATATTACCTTCCGTCTCACCACGACCGGGTTCATTATTCGGGACACTATCATTCCGCCCCTCCGGTGATCTATAGCTGCGGGCACTGCTACCACCCACCAAACTCTCAATCTGGACTATCACAATTTACACTGAAAGAGGGAGCTTCCGCATAATTCACTATTCAGCGTCCTCACCCAGTTACGCACCGGGCACATCGGGCTGAACAGGTATCTATACCGCCTCCATCTCGCCCCCTCACCCGCATGCGCTCTTTGCAACGTCCCCGGATCGGTTCCCCACTTCCTCCTCATTTGTCCCTCCAACCATCCCCACCGTCAACGCCTCGTACGGCGGCTCGGCACCGCGCGCCTCTCCGTGAAGCTCCTGCTCTCAGCGAAACGTGACACGAAGCCAGTCCTCGACTTCGTGCGCGACACAGTTCGCTTTCCCCGCTACTCAGTGTAGCCCACGGTTGCGACAGATGTAGTGTTTGAGCTAGGAAAAGCAGTCTTCGATTGGGTTGAAGTCCGATGAGTACGGCGGTAGGTAGAAGAGCTTGATACCTCTAACAAGTATGTTTTACCTATTTTTCTTATCCCTCTAGAAAAAGTGTTCCTTTTACGAATCTAAAGAGAACTGCTACTGGTGGCAAAAAGAGAACCGGTGTCCCCATTTGGCCTCATTTCTGGGCGGCAAATAAAATGCTACCACTGGACAATTTAGCCGATAAACAATTATCACCCACATTTGCAAGCGAAACAAGGAGCTGCGTGAAGACATCATTTGCTTGCACCATATTATTACTCTTGCTGGACATCCCAGAAAGGCCGGCCTAGTGGAACCCGCCATGCCGCAGTGAGATATAAGGTCATCCCCAAAATCATGCGCAAAAGCTATAAATGGATTTTGCGGGCGTAGCTAGCGGTACTAATTTTAAGCTGGGCCTATCTTTTGTCGAAGAATGTGAGTACTTGAAGTCACCACCGTTCATATGCTTGACCTACATCAAGGGTTCGACACCCTAAGTGTCCACGAAAGAACACTTACCATTGCAGCCTTGTCTCTCAGAAACTCTCAGTTCCGGACCAGAAAAGGTGCATCTCCTCGATGAGTCGCTGGCTAATAACGGACCCATGTTATACCCTAGCAACACCGGAAGTTAATGAGTGGTCGAGCAATGAAACGACCCCCACCGGAGATGCGGAATTTGCCAAAATATCCAAGGAACTACCCAAATCCGGAAAGAGACTATCCAATAGGGAGCGGCGAGATAATCTCCTTAAATTTGCAGAGGCAATGAACGCGTGCGGAATGAGGGTATCACCCAAATTCTCCAGTCAAATATGCACCCCGGCAACTGCACACAAGTCTCCCCAACATGATTCATCGACGGTGACGGCCGTGACCAGCATCCCGTCCTGGTTGCGCACCAGAAGGCTCCACAAATACGAGCATTGCTTCCAGGGAATTTCCTGGGCGGAGATGTTCAAGTTTACGGAGGCTGATCTCGAGGCTCGAGGAGTGTGCACGCTTGGAGCCAGAAGAAGATTGATCAAGAGTTTAAACGAGTTGAGAGAGCGGCGCGCCAAAGGCTGTTGATTCAGGATGTGTTGATAGTATCATCTTATGCGTTGAAGAATGTTGTGGGCTTCAGCGGGTGGATGATGTAATTGCCCCGGCCAAACCGACTTTTAGCCGGAATTGTAGCTAAGATACACTGTCTACATGGGCGATATAGTGTGCAAAAAGTTTATTTTCGCACGTTGGGCATATACTCGGAAAATGCGACACTTCTTGATGATCATCGTGTGTCTCCACACTCGTCTCTATTCGTCTCGTCCTTTCTGCCTATTCGTATCAGTCAAGTATGAGGAAAACCCGTCATATGATGGGATACCATTTTGATCATCCTGGGTGGCCTACTGCCCTTGTTAGACTCCCGGAATGTTTGTATGAGCTGTGAAACTCGTATATGGAACCAACAGGACAAGAAACAGGGCTATTTGAGTGGAAGGTCCTTGCATAATTGAGTTTAACATTTCCAATTCAACCATCTGGACCTCCGACATGTTTAGATACCAAAACAGACTTGGAGAGGGTGGATTAGCAGCCCCTGAAGCATAAGGTATGCACTAGTCCCGCGGCAGATGCGCGTCAGTGGCGCATCACCTCCGCATCAGTGCGCGTCACTGCCGCGTCAATGCGCATGCGCGTCAATACCCTCATCAATTCAGCACTGACTAGACATCATTAATCCTTATACTTTGAAGGGGAGAATCAACAGCTAAGCTAACCTCACAATCAACCAATTGTTTTCTGTGTCTGTGGTTCATTTTCTTTTACTGGTTGCTTCCGTACTTACCCTTTATCTCCCTTTCTCACCATGAAAATCCCATTTGGCTTCAAACACGGGATGATTGGGAGAGTCGCTATGCTATCTCACTATGGAATTGGTAAGATATTCCCAAGATATTCGAAACCTAGTCAACACTCAATCCAAAAAAATCAAGTATATATTCCAAGTGTATTTGTACGTCAAGTGGGGATATTTATGACCAAAGCAATGTATTAGTACCAAGAAACGGGTCCTTAACTGTCTTTGAGGCTAGATGATGTGTCTGTAATGAAACATAGCGTCAATGCGCGGCATGTCTAGACATGTCAGTCATATTAAGGGATACCAGTTTGATTATACTAGGTGTGCTCCAACCTTGACTAGACTTCCGCACCATTTGTAGTAGCTGTGAAATCCGTACATTACAGCTCTGACAGATTCTCACTTACTAGAATAAGTAGAGCGCTCGTTGGCAGATCTCACAGCAAATTTGGATACAAAGAGCTCTTAATATACGTCTGTTTACTTTATAATGGCATTGAATACATATGGAGTGGTATTGCAGGAAGAAATGCTCATGAACTCATTTTTTTATTTAGCCACGGCGCACTCGTGGCATGCCTTAATGTGGAACAATTTGCGCACCATCTACGAGGAGACGGGCATGCTGTCCATGATGGCTATCCAGGACAAACTGTCCAGTTTGCTCAAGATGGAGATCGTGAATATGCCTCATATGCTAAATGATGCAACACTAAATCGCTTCCCTCGCAGTTTCGTTTCGCATGAATGACACCGGAAAAGTTAGTGTCTCCATCTGTGATTCCTTCCCAACTGATTCCTCCCTCACTGGCGGAAGTGAATTTTGTCGACGTGGTGTACAGTGCACACAGCGTCTTTCACCGCCATTATTCATGATCGACATCATGGACTTAGGGCCATTTTCTATATAACGGCGGTGTTGTTCCCAAAGACAGTCAAGTTTCTGATGCAGAGCTTTGAGTTTGTTGGTTAATTCTTGGAGTTGATGGAGGATGGTATGATATTCCTCCAAGGCTGCATGTCCATGAAATTCCTGGACTCGATACCGCCGCTCCCTCCATCACTGGACAAACGTAAACGCAGATGAGCACGTCAAGTTTCTTTTGGCAAATAATTTGGCATACCTGCTGTGCCTGAAGAAGTTGCAACCTATTCGGCGACATAGGTATTTCTTTGAAGCCTTTTGTCGTCGAGTTTTATACCTAGTCGGGGCCTACAGGCACCGACTCCGACCGAAATATCGTTTCAGCGGAACCGAAAGTGAGGTGCAAAGGTCGACGATTTTCCCTTTCTTTGCGCTCGAGAGATCAGCGTTGAACTGCAAGAAAATTTTGTTCTCCCTCTTTATAAAATTTCAACTCCTTGACTTTTGCACTTTCGAACAACCTTCACCACTCAAGGACAGAACTGACAGAAGGCAAACAAAAATACACCATTGTTATTTTCTCCCAAGGGCGTCCTCCCGATTGAAGCTGGCCAGTGTTGGACCGCAAGAAATTTTTATTCTCCCTCTTTATAAAATTTCAACTCATCGACCTTTGCACTTTCGAACAACCTTCACCACTCAAGGAGAGGATTGACAAAAGGCAAACAAAAACACACCAAAATATGGCACCACGTTAATTCACTCTATTGCGCTCTGAGACTCTCACTGCCGAACAATTGCTTCTTGCCCCAGACATGCTTAACTTATACAGAGGGAAACAAATTTCGCCACTCATGGAATTGAATGGTGGTTTTAAAAGGCGAACAAAGCACACTAGAATATCTCATCAGAGGTGGAATGAAATGTTATGCTTCTGCGTTATTTATTAGCCAGGATTTATCTCACTCCCCAACTGTCAGCACCAAATATTCAATTGCTTCGGTCACCAAGTATCAGTACTCAGCGGTGAACTCATAATAGTATCTGATTTAGCGTGAGCCAAGTTCCAAAAAAAAAAAAAAAAAAACGCAAAACAGCCTTGAATGGTGCGGTGCTCTCGTGGCTTTGTTAAACGCACGAAATGGGAGCCCGCAAAGCAGCTGACCAGTCCCTTTTCTTATGTGATCGCAGGTGCTTCAAAGTTTTGTCCCTCACAGTGTTCGCAAGTTCATTCGGGCCCGTTTTTTTGATGCTGATGTGCTCTCCCAATGATCCTGCCCCTCTCCGCCGAGGCACAGCCAATTCGGGCGAGGAAATTTGGCAAACTGAACATTTCTTTTTTTTAAAATCTTTAAACGGCCAGTGATGGTCACGCGCGATCTGATAGGCTCCAAACCTCCATATAAAAGATTTATCGACTGTCATAAATCTCGTGGAGTCTGACTATAAGTGAGACTACTCCAAACCACTTCATTGATCTCAAGCTATCTGACTTTGGCACGTTTGAGAAAGGGGATGACGACCCGTGCAGCGGGTTGTCAACCGCTGGTCCATGACCAGACCCGTAGAAGATCTCCAGGCGACCTTGCTCTCTTCTGTGTCTCCTGTCCTCAACCAGGAAGAATGTGTCAATTGAAGAAGTCCAGACAGCCACCAATCCGTGAGCATTTGAGCTCATTGTGTATCGGGAAAAGGATTAACCAGCTTCTGAAGCTCATTACCTCCAACTGGGCGATTCACCGCATCGCCGGCTTCCAATCAAGTACGTGTTTTTTTTCTCCGTTCAGGAACTCGCTAATCAGGCGCAGGTGGTCTGGCCCGCTATCTCCCCAAGCTTTACAGGTACTATTGCATGACGCTCAACGGCATTTTCGAGAACCAGCCTGAATTGGAGTAGCTGTTCTCCAACTCTATCTTCCCCACGGCCACCTTCAACATTGGTCCCGATGTTGTCACCGACGACCACCTCGACATGCTCAATAATCGCCATGGCATGTGTGGTGTGACTTTTAATCACAAGAAGGGCGGCCACATCCATCTGAATGAGCTGAAGGCGGTGATATAATTCCCCTCCGGCTCCTCCATGCTGATCCTGTCCGGTGCGTGCGAACATGGCAACACCCGGATTCAAAAGGGGGAAACTCGCTACTCTATGACCCAGTATGCGGCCGGATCCCTGTTTCGCTGGGCTGCGTACGGCTATCAGTCATCCAAATCCCTCCTCGCACAGAAGGGGGGCGCGTCGCAGAAACAGGTGTTCGAAAGGGAGCCAGGGGTGCGCGTGGAATGGGCGCTTGGGTTGTTGTCAAAGGCGGATGAATTGGAAGCAGATCGCAAAGATGTTTTCGGTTTTTAAAATCTTGATTGCTTGATTTATATAGCTTTTGCTTTGGTCAGTCTGATTTTTTCAATGAGCGTTGAGCCTATCCACAAGAAAAAGATCAAGTTCTTTAACCATCTTGAGGACAAGAAACTCAGTACGCATCCTGTTCCCGTCAGGATCTCGTGCACTGATTCTGTCGGCTAAAACAAACCCATGGCAGTGAAATTTATAATTCAAGGGTCGCCCTGCACCGACCGAGCGGCACCACATTCAACGGGAAATGTTTGGCTGTGTAAAATGCAATGATATATTCAATTCATGGCATCACCCCACGGCTCAGCTTGTTCCCCGTGGCACCTCGCGCACTTTACCCTGAAAGAAAAACACAAAATACGATTTGTCCGAGACGCGAGGGAGCTGTCAAGGAAGGCAGGGGCCCCGAGACACACATACAGAATAGACTGCCAATGCGCGGCGTGTCAGATTACGAGGGAAATAACGAAATGCGCACACCCTCATTTATGCTATGCAAAGGCACGGGAACTCCTGGACTCGTTACAGAACAAGTGGGACCCGAGGGGTATGCATCCGGAAGACTACGAAGAATACCAAGCTCCTGTGGCCAGGGAGGAAGATAACCCGCTTGAGGAAGGGGAAGAAGCCCCAGTGCAGTTTGATCCAAGGGTGAGCACAAAAGGCACACTAGCAGACACCTTTAGAATATTCACGGATGGGAATGAAACTCAATCACATACGGCACCATTTGTGATGTTCACACGGCCCGAGGACGGATGTGTACACAGATGGATCAGCGATAGACAACGACACGGACGACGTGAGAGCGGGCGCCGGAGTGTTCTTTGGAGAAGGAGACCCGAGGAACAGAAGCATCAGAGTACCGGACGAGATGTGGCCCTCGAACCAGGTGGGCGAGGTTCTGGCCATAAAGGAGGCAGTGGAAACAGCGCCACTGAACGTGCCACTACGGATATATAGTGATTCAAAATATGCAATAGACGGGTTCACGAAAAACTTACAAAAGTGGCAGGATGATGGTTTCTACACCGTATCGAACGGTACCCTCTTTGAACTAACTGTTGCAAAAATCAGAGAACGTACCGCCCCAACGGAATTTGTGTGGGTTAAGGGCCACTCCGGGGTAGCCGGGAATGAGGCGGCAGATGCACTGGCGGGTGAGGGCAGCCTAAAGCCAGACGAAGATATAATAAATGCGTCAGCCCGGATGGAACTGATCCTCCCGGGAGCAAAACTGAAAACAATGACACAGTCAAAAGCGTATAAGATAATAAGGAAGCTCAAAATGGAGAAACCTGCAACGCTGGATCTATTGAGAAGGCCAGCAACCAAGGCGAATATGTGGAGGACCCCCACCGGCAAGGAACGTCTGGCGATCGACGTTTGACAAGGATATATCCAGAAGCATCAAATACTTCCTGGAGCTTCAAACACTTCCGAACGAAGGCAGAGACATAATTTGCTATGCAGAGGAGATGAACAGTGGCAATGAGAAGTGTGGCCAACAGCCCACAATTAATTTTTGCCAGTATCTCTCTCTTTATAAAATTACGCCTGTCTGAAGTCTGTTGTCTGATTTATCTATAATATGTCTGATTTATCAGAGAAGGAACACTTTTACTTC
Source organism: Mycena olivaceomarginata (assembly GCA_029378375.1). Classification (NCBI taxonomy): domain Eukaryota; kingdom Fungi; phylum Basidiomycota; class Agaricomycetes; order Agaricales; family Mycenaceae; genus Mycena; species Mycena olivaceomarginata. Next base: position 148,428 of record JARKIC010000384.1, read on the forward strand.
AGGCTTGCAATTTTGTGGGCCCCAGTTTTACCCAGATTTTCGAGGTGATGCACACCATACATCGTGTGCTCGAGTTTTCAGGAAAAAATGGGTTTTTTTTGGGGGGGGAGACACTAATGCAAGTAAAGTACGGGCCAAACCATCGAAAACCTCATGAATTCATGTCAATGCAAAATTCTAATTGAAGTGATTTGGCCAATAGCCCAAACAGTGGCGGCAATTCATTTTTGCCGATACTCCGTGGGTTGATGATTGGGATTGTGTAAAATTTATACATAGGCGCGTGCATGCACGTGACCAAACGGTTGGTTAAATCATTGGCGCCGGTTTAGCGCCTGGAAAGTTTAACGCTGATTCCCCGAAGTTACTTACTTTGCTTATCCGACGATACGTCCAAGCCGTTCGTGCCTCACGTCGGACTTATCTAGGATTGTGGCTGTTGTGGTGGCTGAATGTATGACGTCACACAACTCCATCTTTGTTTCTTTAACACAGTAACTAGCTCATTTTTCCTTCACCTGCATCGTACCGCTGACACCTTGTTTACTTCATATGAAAGCCACCCGCTCGTCCATACGACGTCACCGATGCACGTCGAATAGCCGCTCTGTCTACGCCAATGTTCCCCGCTGTCCACGCCTCAAACCGACGTCGCGGAACACCAACCCGCCACCACCGCACCGATCGCGCGCACAACTCTCCCGCTGCTCAAGTTCTTCGGGGTGTACACCCCTTTCCAATATGGCCAACGACCAGTGAACCTCCACCGCCTTCGATCTCCTTTGCTCCCAGCGCTAGTTCATCATTCTTCTCAGCATTTCTCCTCGTCACGATCTACTCTTACCGTGTTTTTGCTTTTGCTTTGATCCTGGTTTAATCTGTGTTTTATACTGGTTTAATCCAACCAGCTATAGGTTGCCGGCGGATTAATTCGGCCTGGATTTAATCCAGGATTATCGTCTCAACGCAAAATGTTTAAGCAAAACTCCTAGGGCTTCTTGCGTACCATTGCCCGATGTCTAATTGACAACCAGATCTTGCCCTCCCGGCCCACAGGGAAATTATTTTCCGAGTGCACGAAAAGGTGCCGAAGCCAACCGACTTTCGCTGTTGAAACCCGTTCGTTTCATCGAACATTACATTCAACCGAGCCAGAAAAATATACAACTGATAGGGGGTCACTATTCATGTTGTGCGATTCATCTCGAGTAGATTTGAACGAAAACAGAATATTATGGAGACTGCTATGAACAAAATAAGGGGGACCATCCGAAATCAACATATCATCCATTCGACCGAGCTGTACCATAGTCGCGGACAGCGACTCGAGCACGTTAATTGATTTCATCATCATCACTAAATCTAACCATGGACGGGGACGAGGAGGAGAAGTCGAGGTCAAAGTCTAGGGGGAGGCTGGAGAATCTTGGGGTGGTCGCTGTGAGGCGGGAGGTTCGGTTGTCGTGGTCGACGGGGGTTCTGAGGCGGGGGCAGGGGCGGGCGGGGCTATGTTGGTGGACAGGACCTGGGTGGCGAGGGCCCTCATGACGTCGTCCCAGCCCTTCTCGAGGGTCTTGATACGCTCGCGGAGCTCCTCATTCTCTCGTGCCTTTGCGTGCTCGCACTCCTGCTCCTCCACCTTGCGCGGGTCCTGCTGTGCAGGCGCAACGAGGCCAGCCCGGAGCTGCCTATTCTCCTCCTCCAGTTCGCTGACCCGGCGCTCGAGGTAGGAGAACTGGGCCTTGCGGCGATCGCGGAAGTTCTGGGCGGCGATCCGGTTACGGTGGGCACGAGCCTCTTTCCGCTCCACTGAAGAGGCTGTGCGCGGGCGTTTGGATCCTAGAGAGGAAGTGGTGATGTTCTGTAGCTTAGGATCCGGGGTTGGGGCGCTCAGAGGCAACAACCTACAGGAGCTGAGCAGTGTCAAAGACGAAGAACATTAGGACGGAACGCACAACAATTTGTTCAGCTTGATGGATTCGGGCGTTTCAAGGGGCGGCGTCTCGTCCAGCCTATCGGCCAAGGGCCGGCGGGCGTTCCAAGGATTGTGAGATTCCGCGATCCCCGCTTTTTTATGAGGTCGTTCGCGGAAACATTTGTACGCCTGGTCCAAGAAATCTTTCTCGTAATACTGCAGAATCGTCGGCATCAGCTGCTGAGAATACCGAAGGCAGATAAACATTACATTGAGCGATGGCCTGATTCTGTGCCCATTCACAAGTGAGCGCCGGTGTTTCCAGTGGGGATAGATGGTACACGCAATGCAAACGAGACGAGCTGGTGGGGGCGTCCATGACGGGACGGTGTATGGCATGAAGATATTAGCCGGTAAAGGCGCTAAGAAGAAACACCGATAGAGGGTGAAATCTGGTCCGTCGCCTTCGAGAACCTAAGCCAAAGGAGTGAGCCGAAAATGCAATAATGGGGTCAGACAGAAGGGAGTTGTTTGATTTCACCTGTTGGTCCGTGAATTTTTCAAGGAGCCCCATGACGAGTTCAAACTCATCTTTACTGATAGAGATGGGGACGCCGATATTCGGGTCTTTGTCTTGGCCATTCTCCCCGCGCGCCTGTCGGTTATTCTTGTCCAGCCACTGCTTGTCGACCTCGTCCATATAATAGGTGCATTCTTCGCCAGCTAACACGCTGGTCTGGGTCGTCTGGACATATGAAACCGGGTCTTCCCATCTCGCCGGGGGATAGAGCTGCGCATAATAAACGTAGGGGACTTGCGTCATCCCGGGTGTGGGAATGACGCCCCCGGTGTCCAACGCGACTTGCAGATGGTGTTCCTAAAACAGACATTTGTCAGCAAAACCGCGGAACACACAGCCACATATCCCTCCCTCGCGATCGTTAAGATCCACATCCGCAAGGGCTGCCTCCTCGTCACGAGCGTCGTTCAAATCAGTTCCTAGGCCCCGCATAATTTTGAGGGGATGATAACTGTTGACTCTGGTATTTGGGGGTTCTACTAGTAGCCTTCGGTGGTTTCCAGTTTTGTGTTGCTTACCGTGTTTTATATAAATTTCTCGCCTTTTACGTCTCTACCATTGAACTTCTGTTGTCATCTTATGCTCGTCTCGGGTACATGTAGTAGGAATATTTATCTGTAAATCGCGATATGGTTGATGTTTTTCGGCTTACACACATGTGATTGTGACGGTCACGATTTCCTCCCTTGCCTCTTGCCACGATGCCACCCAGGCATAGGGATCGGCGCCGTATGTACCGTATACGGTACGGGGCCAAATACGGGCCATACGGCATATGGAAGCCTACGGTACGGCAAGATACGGAGGCTGACCTGGCTCCACGGTACGGTACGGACCTAATACGGCCGTATACGAGCATTTTGATTGTTTGAGTTGTTGAGAACCATCATAGGGATTTTCGAAGTACTCCAATTTTATCCTAAGTCTATCTACAACATCCTCATTTAAGAATAGTTTCAGAGCATTGGAGGTGCATGCCATGAGTAGCAATGTCAGTCGGTGATACCAACTGCTGTTCCGATGCTTCTGAACCACCCAACAACATCCAAGTGATCATCGCGGAGCCCACATCGTTCACCAATCCGGTGCCGAGCAGTGCCGAGGACTCCCGACCTGTCCGAGGACAGAACGGCACGGATAAATGGGGTAATTTTTGATGTGATTGACAGCTTGACTGTATCCACCGTATACGGCCGTATGGCCTGTATACGGTACGGCAAAATACGGGACCGTACCGTATACGTACGGTCATAATTTTTAGCATCAAGATGGCCGACGGTACGGGTATTTTCCCGTACCGTACGTACGTATCACCGTACCATACGGGTACGGTGCCGATCCCTACCCAGGCAGGCTCACGAGCTGGATTCATACTTGTGAGGCTCATTAGGTACATCCAGCGACATCCGATTAACTTTCAATCAGACCAGAAACACCGTACAAGGACTATCTCTACACCAACTTTGTCCCATCCGACGACGAATGCAGCCGAATCCGTGATCTCGTGGGGCCAGCGACAGAGGAGCTCGGGAAAACGAGGGAAGGGCTCGAGAAAACGAGGGACGGCTCTCAGGACTCCCTAGACAGGATGGCTCGAAAACGAGACCAGTTGCAGGAGTTCATCGATTCCCACCTCGCTCTCGTCTCCGGAGCACGTCGACTTCCACACGATGTGCTAGGGGAAATCTTCATGGCCTGCCTTGCACCAAACACCTATTCTTCCATGAAGGCTACGGAGTCGCCCCTCGTTCTTTCCCAGATCTGCAGCGATTGGCGAAGATTGGCAATCTCCACGCGTCGACTTTGGGCTTCACTGTCCATCCAGCGTAATTTCAGGAAGTTTAGCCTTGCAAACAGTCAGCACAAGCGCAACATGGTCGGCGCTGCAATGGAAAAAGTGACAGCATGGCTGACCCGATCGCGCAACTTCCCTCTCTCAATCAGTTTCTCCACTGCGAGCCATTCGATTTTCCGGACTATCAAACAGATTGTGCAGAAGCCGCACAAGCCGCATGCGGCTTCCTGCGGCTTTTGGGCATTGTGCAAAGCCGCGGGAGCATTTTTTCATTCTGGCACTGTAAACCACCTCCAAACTACACATTTCAGTACCAATCTGCATGTACCAGGTATGCAGCTTCTGAGTCAAATCCAACTGAATCAGACTTCTCCAAATTGCATTTTCGTCCTTCTCCCGTGTCTCCCGTACTGTATATCGTGGGACAAGGAGCTCAGATGTCCCCGCTCTCCCCCACTACTCAATCAAGTCACCAAAATTCCGACCACTCACTGATAAACACGGAAAAGCTGTGCGGCTTTGCACAATGGCCAAAAGCCGCGTGCGGCTGTGGCACAACCTCTCTATTATCGAATGCTCTCGCCGTTGGGAACACATCCAATTTGTCATTATTCTCGATCACATTGGGCTTCTGGCACGGCTCTCCCCAGCCGATGTCCCTTTGTTGAAAACGGCAGTGATTGAAGGAGTAGACGAAAGCAACCTCGACTCCTTGTCTTTCCTTTGTGCTCCGAATATCCGAGCGCTGTCGCTCAGGAGATTTCGATTCAAGTCCCAAGTTCTTCCATTGACCGGCACTTTAGCCCAACTCTCTCTCACGTCGACTTCCTTGGCACATGCACTCGCAGCGCTGAGACATTGCCCCAATCTCGAGACGTGTAACCTGAAAATATATATATGATGGCACTATGGGCGTCTTGCCCGTATCGACTCCGATTCATCTAGAACGCCTGGAGCGTTTAGTGTGTCATCGGCCCGAATTATAGCACACGTTTGTTTCATTATATCGACATGCCAAACCTTCGGACTCTTCAATATTCACATGACGGCGGATCGGATTTACTGCTATCGACCCCAGCTGTCTGGTGTACCCCAGACAAGGTGGAAGAAATCGGTCTCAGCGCAAAGATATCTTCGGCCGCGCTGTCCACGCTTCTCTCCGAGTTCCCGATGCTGCAGAAGTTACTCCTCCATTGCCCTCGGAAGTCGCTGAGCACCGGCACCAAAAGTTGCAAGCTATTTAAGGTGCTCACCCCGCAGCCCAAGAGCGCCAACGAAATCTTGTGCCCACACCTCCAGAACATCTGTTCTCTGGGCTTCAATGTTGGATCCGATGAGGAGTTGTTAGCCCTCATCGACGCACGGCAGACAACGAAGGGCATTCAACCGCTGTCGAGTGTGAACATCGCATTCACACGGGGACGCAGTGTGGACATCTTACCTCGTCTCCCCTCAGATCTTACCGTCGATCTGCGGTACCCAACCCGCGACGAGTTCAGGGCAATCAAACATGGCCGAGGCCTTCAGGACCCCCCTGAATTACTGAGACGGCGGCGGGCCCGCGACGTAGACTGGGCCCCAATTTCTGGAGGGTGGCTAGCCGAGTACGACGAGTGGGGCCGCGAAAGGAAGAAAAGATCTTGAGGACCAGATTTGCGAAAAGTTCACCAACACGACGCGTGGTATGGAAGGCTAAGATATGTAGCCCATTTATTGACGCTCATCCACAGTAATCCCGACACTGGTAATTGAACCGGTTTCCTATGATGACATACGCCTCCGTTTCTCGCCAAGCATGCATATCTCTCTTGATTTCTTCGTGTCGTCTCAGCAAGGGTATGACTATGAAATTCCCTTTCCGTGTATACGCCGTACTCCTCGAATAAGAATAAACATTCCGCTGCATCACTCTCGAGAAGTTCGTGTCCCAAACGTTCAGTCTCTGGGTTCATTTCAAGTGGCCAACAACTCGGAGGATTGCACACCTGAGATATTGACGTACATATCATTTATATTATCGTATTCTGCAGAAGCCCTAAATGCGTGCCATTGTCTGAAATTTTAACCAGGTCGTATTTGGCTCCGCTTGTCCCTTTATCAAGGCGCGCTCAGTCACGGGACTTGAGCATCACTTGTTTTGCCATCGACGTAGCCGAACGTAGCCGAACATCAATCAACGGCGCCGAAGGGCCGTGATCTACACGGCGTAGACGTAGGTACAGTAGCCGAAGATCGCCGCATGTCGGCACATGTCAATCAACATAGACGTGGGAGCATGGTGCGGGACTGCAGTTTCAACGACAGGAGACTTCTGCGAGACGTTTAATTCGTGTCCCCGTGAAAAAATCGCGGGATGGTCAGCCACATATTTGTGCAAGCCCAACCGTTCAGCCACGTGGTTGAAACTCGATCGAAGAGACAATTCACTACAGGGCTCTCGAGTTTGTCCAGGGCTTGACGGTATTTGCGCTCGGTCATGAGAACTAGGGCGTCGTTTGTACGCCTATATCAACTAAGAACGAAAGGAAACTCACTGGCAATCTCCGCATTGGCAGCACTCCGCTCCTGGGCTATCTCAATTTCAGAGAATGTTTTTACGTAAATTCAATACATCGCACAGTTGAGCCCAAAAAATCCAAGCCCAAAATTCTGCCGGGTCATTCTTTTTGTATAACGGGGCCATCATCCGACGACCATCCTGTTCAATTCAATGTCATTGTATACGATAAACATTGAGTGAATCAGCCACAATCCGGTAGGTAACAACTTAGTCGCAGGCACAATATCCCGACGTTAGGCACCAATAGGCCACCGAATCATTGACCTCGTCCATAAGGCTCCCAGTAGCGAGAGCGAGCCCTTCGGCATTGCAATAAAAAATTCCTGAGCATTTATTCATCCAGGAATCGGTGGCCCACGGAAATTCGATGGAATTGTTTTGACAATTGACAGGATATCTACGGGGGATCACTTGAGGTATAAAAGGTGTCAAAAATAAACCACACGCTTACGGTATAAATTCTTGTAGTTCTAGCGGGCCTCCAGTAGTGGCTCTTTAAACCCAAGATCAGTAGCCGAATAATGTCAACAGCAAGGAAACGTCAAAACATGGTAGGTGCAGCAGATGTCCAGGAGGCCAAGGCAAAAAGGCTGAACAAGGTAAGCATTTGTGAGGGAAATAACAGTGTGTTGTGGCTTCCAGAAACCAATCGGGGAGAAATTTGGTTACAAAACGTCGAACAAGATCACTTTTAAATGGCCGCGGACGTTCGGAAGGCGATACGGATTAACGAACTGTGTGGGCTATCGGTGTATACATACATTCTGTGCGCTCCCGCTGATTCCTCCCTCGACCAGGAGATGGAGAAGGAGTTGTCTGAAATATTCAAAGTGCGTTCAGTCTCCTTGTGATCTTCCACGACTCTAATCGAAGACGGGCGCAGGGCAATCTGTCCCATTTTGTACTTTCATTGGATGCCTGGACCTCGAGCAATAGATATGCCTTTTTGGCTATCGTGATTCATTACATTGACAACGACGGTGAATTAGGTGCTTCGCGTTTCTGAATCCCACGCCGCCTCCATTAACCTCCTGATAGTTGAGTGTTTGATTGACTTCAGTGAGCTGCTCGGCCCCCATTCCGGAGAGAATTAGTCCACATAGTGTTTACTGTGGGGGTCGGATCGCGCAATCTCACGTAAGCAGATGTCAAGTCGCGAAGAGACTTTCGTGAAGGACCCGATGTTTCATGTTTTGAACATCGTAAACTCACCATTCCGTTGATTCCAAGATATCCTACCTCAAAATTAGGTCGGTCATCCCTAGTCTCCCGCAGTCAGACTCCACAAGATTTATGATAGTCGATAAATCTTTTATATGGAGTCATTTATGTCCTCACCCGCGATCGTAATAAAATGCATGGGAGCATGGTGTTGAAAGATAAAGTTCGGGCGAAAGCCCGCAGTGGCCTTCCGGCGAAGGCTGGAATGTGAAAGCCTGGGGATCCGAATGAGTGCGATACCCGGAGACCCGGGCTCCCAGCCTTGCAAACAGCCTAAAAAGCAACAACACAAGCCAGTTCAACTTAGGTCAGTATATATATGTACAGAACATCCAATGAATGAATAGAGAGGAGTGGATGGGTGGGCAAAAGAAAGTCCCGGGCAATGAGGAGGGACTGAGGCGGCGGGCTGGATCATGAGTGCGTCCGCCAAGGAACAGATTCCTTAGCGTGGCACCAAGTACAAAAGTCCGCCCACGGCCACCTCCGCTAACTCAGTGCGCCTCGACGGGCGGCATATACTTTAGAGCCCGGCCGACTGCCGATCCGCCATTCTGGCCGGTCGTTGTCAAAAACCGCACCTATGGTAACCCACTAACTTTAGAGGTGTTTCGATCGTAAGTCCTCTAAAGTTAGTGGCATTTCTAGGTGTCTGCTCTACCACTGATATACCGCTGATACCATTGCACTACCACAACAATTTATAGTGGTGGATTTAGAAAATTTTGAGGTTTTGACACCTACTACATCGTATCTAGTGGTATGCTTAAGGGTAGTCAGTAACTTTTGTAATGGATTAGCTTACCACTGGTACCACTGGTAAATTTGGGTATACCGTGACTACCTTTTGAACCAAGTCAGTCAAGAATGTGATGCTACAGTAGGGGACAATCAAACCCCGCCTATCTTATAGCATGTGAACGACTCTTTTTTGAGTAAATCCAAGGCCAGATTCAGATCCGGCTCGTCAAAAGAAGCCTAAAAACATACCTCCGAAGTTTTTCCTACGAGCCGTTGTTTTTCTCAATATTTTGGGCCGGTTGAACAGATTGTGTGTACCCCTTTGGGGCTCTGGAAGTGGTTTCCATCCAGATCCTTACCAAAACTGTTCATCAATGCTTTTGGTATGGTTTATCACCCGGCGAAGGCAGGAATGCCGATAAATTGACATGTCTATGCTGTTTTTTGGAGTAAATAAAGGTCCAATCAAATTATTTTTTGGGTCCGAACGGCTCGACAGAGTTATTAGCTTTTATCAGGATCATGACCGGCTCATTGAAAGGAGTCGATTGCCGTTTTTTACGTTATTTTAGCGATTTTTTACGGCTTTTCTCAATATTTTGGGGTCAAATTTGGAAATTTCATTGAATTGAGAAATTTTGCTTGTGCCAATCTCTTCATTTGGGTCCTAATTCATCCAGAAACTGTTTCCCAAGTGCCCGGCCCAATTTACCATCCTACTCATCATCATCAAAAGTAAATACTAATCGCCTGGCATGGACTGCAATATGTAGTATTTTTCAAATAATTTCACATGGACATGTTCAGTAGGCAGTATCACTGCCCTTTGCATCAATTACTTCCGCAACAGCCTCTGCCATGTAGTCAATGAACTGATAAATTGCTTGATATGTGATTTTGGCCAAGATGTCCAAAATTCAGCTCTCAGCATTGCCTTGTTGTGCAGATGGGGGTTGGTAGTTGTCCAAGTGAGTCTTGAGGATACACCAGACAGGCTTGATGACAGAAACATTGGAGAAATTGCTGTTTTGCCAGAGCTTTTGGGCAATTTTCAGCGGTCAACTGATGTATGCCATAATTGCAGACTTGTGCAACTGATGTTACCATGGCTCTGGATTGTCTGAATGAAGCAGTTCTTCTGGGGAGAGTCCAGTTGTTGATTATTGATATGCCAGGGCATATGGTGGTGGGTAGTGGCTTGGATTTGTGCAGTGGTTATAGTGCAGCATGCAATAAAACTATTAGTATTTACTTTTGATGATGGCGAGTACACATAACATTTTCTCATGCATCCAAAATAGGCGGGGTTTGATTGTCCCCTACTGTAGTAGTACCCACTACAACCATCAGTAATGTTTGTGATCGAGTTAAGGTACCACGCTACCATTGCTACATTTTAACACAGTCAGCAAAGTTTTGTGATCGACTTACCGTACCGTTGTACCACAGCAAGGTTTTAACGCAGTCAGTAAATTTTATGATCGAGTTACTGTACTGCGGTACCACAGCAAAGTTTTAAGAGAGTCAGTAAAATTTGTGATCGAGTTGCCGTACCACCCTACCACAGCAAAAATTTTAACATGATCAGTAAAATTTGTGATTGAGTTGTCATACCGCTGTACCACAGCAAACGTGTTAAGCAGTCAATAAAATTTGTGACTGCTTAACCTTGGAGGAATATGGTCCTTGCAGCACCGCCTCCCTCAAGAATGAAAACCCTAGGCTGCATGACGAGGGTGGGTACAGGAAATCTGAAAAGGCGGTTTTGCTTAGAATCATGCTGGCTATCACCACCACTCAATCAAGCTCAAGAAATTAGGTCTCCATACCAAGTCACGTTTTGGCGCTTTGACGTGATTTGGACCAGATGGAATATGGTGCCCACTGCACTGCCTCCCTTTAGAATGAAGAGCTTCAAAGCCACAGGCTCAATGATGAGGGTGGCAATGGAAATCTGAGGAGGCAGTTTTGCTTACAATCACACTGGCTATTACCTCCCAATCAAGCTCGAGAAAATAGGTCTCCATACTGAGTCATGTTTTTGATGGTGGCTGGGCGCGTTCACCGATTCTGTCCCGGGAATTGCCGTTGCGATTGATAACAATTTTAGCGCGCTGTCGCAGCGAAGCCCACCACCTGCTAGTCCGTTTCAGGCCCCGAATTATCCTGTGAATGTTTTCGAGGCAAATTCAAGGAGGAACTTAACGATCGTCGCAGTTGCTTGAACTCCCACCTGATTCCCACACTTGAATTCCCTGCTTTCAAGCTGGAAGACTTGCAGGGGTGAGAAGGGCCCGAAGTACCTTGTGTGAGTCCAGGGGAAAGGATAATAACCTGAATTTAAATCTGCTCAAGATTTAGTCAATGCCGCAATGCAAAACGACCCAGATGAATATATTGTGGACCCAGAAACAATTTTCGCAGACGTTCCATCACGAATGCAGCTATTCGAGCAACTCATCCCCGTCCAGAAAGGATGAAGACAACCATTATGCTAGGTCGAACTCGACAAGCGCAGTGCGGAAAAAACACCAACAGACGAAGACATCTGGAGGTCGATAAGGCACAAGGATATTGGCCGCAAAGCCCATAACTTTCTATGGAAGGCCCTGCTCCAGACGTTCAAATGCGGGAGCTATTGGCGAAATATTCCAACGTATGAGATGCCCAGTTTGTGATGTTGACGATACAATGGAACATGCCATTCTTGAATGCAGTACTTCTGGTCAAGAAATAATTTGGAAATTATGCCCCCAACTCTGGGAAATGAAGTACCCCAAAATGCCGACCTTATCCATAGGTCTGGATGTGGACTCGCAGAATTCAAAAATTCAAGACACAAAAAGACTGCAGAAGCCAACTGACTACTCAAAATAATTGTCAGCGAGTCTGCTGCCAACACGCACCGCCCGTACGCCCGTGCTCACCGTCCATGCCGACCCGCTGGGCGACGACACCGCGGTGGACCCGTTCGCGGAGTGCGCCGTGCGAGACGTTGCCGGCGTCGTACTCCCCCTCCTCTTACCTCCTATGCCTCCAATAGCTACCCCTCCAATTCCTCACACGCGCGCTGCGGCGCAGGAGGTGGAAAGAAGTGCCGTAAGAGTAAGTGGATAGGAGGAAATCACGTAGTCTGCTGTAGACTCGTGAATTGATCCTTCTGTGTATAGCCCTGCAGCGTGAATGGACAGGAATGCAAATGCACCTGTTGGACACCACATAGTCGAGGTGGATTTTCCGATTTCTGACGGATCAATAAGAAGAGCGGGCATTATGGATTGAGGAACTTACTTCAAGATTTAAATATTGAAATATAGGGATTGCTATTTGCTTCCATAGTATGGCCAAAATACGATGGAACCAGTCAGTAGGACTCATTCTTCTCGTAGACCAATTTTCCGATGAGACAATCGATTGAATTTGAGTCGAATTTCTGTTTGATAGTTTACTTAGGAAGGAACTGAATGTGATAGTGGGAGATGAGATGGCTTGCAGTATTTCTGCAAGAAATTTGACAAAATCCCGATTCAGAATCCCCGGAAGAGCGATACGTACGCGTGTGGCTGGCGCCGGCAATGTTTGCCATCAAACGGGCTGTTAAATGACAGCTTAACGCCGAGAGAGGTTCGAAGTTGTGCAGAGACGGGGTGCAAGAAATGAGCGGAGGACAGGCAGCACAAGAAATGTGCCCAAGGCAACTTTGATTTAGTGTCTCGCAAATATGAAATACTTTGTATCTAGGTTAAATCAATATTGCACGTCGCTCATAATCCGGATCAACCGCCGTTTGATTTCTGAGAGTGGGCCCCACCGCATCCGAAGCTCTGGCTGTGTATGTAATATTTATCAAAGCTTTATTGAGGCTTTTATAGTGGCTTTATTGCAGCTATGTCGACTATACATATAAATCTACCTATCCTACACTTTACTCCAATTTTTTGCAGCATTTCCATTTTTGGCCTCTGCAACTACCCCTCACCTATGTAATATTTATCAAAGCTTTATTGAGGCTTTTACAGTGGCTTTATTGCAGCTACGTCTACTATCTATGCCTTGCTCGTCGTGTGGAAGAGAGGGAGAGAGGTTTTGGGGACAAACGAGAATTCGATTGGTCGCCAGAAGCTCTCTCGCTCGGACCGTAAGGGACCGCGCTCGAGCCGGCATCGGCGAAAGCAGAAACTACAGAACAGGGAAATGGTAAGGGTGGGAGAAAGAAAAGAATCTAGTCTATCGAGCTATGTGAGTGTATGTAGAGGATGAGGACGATGAGAATACCTATCGAGCTATGTGAGTGTATGTAGAGGATAAGGACGAAGAATGAAATCATGAAAGAGCTGATATATATATATGTAGCGGGACAAGGAAGCCGAAAAGGGAAAGGACGCGACACATCGAGGCGCCTCACCTGCATAGACCGTGTTTGGCGGGTCAAACACCTCTTCTATGCCTTGCTCGTCGTGTGGAAGAGAGGGAGAGAGGTTTTGGGGACAAACGAGAATTCAATTGGTCGCCAGAAGCTCTCTCGCTCGGACCGTAAGGGACCGCGCTCGAGCCACAGGAAATGCAGCGGAGAGCCAGCGGCTCAAGAGACTGCAGGAGGAGCAGCGGCCACATGAAGACGAGCAGACAAGCTCAAGACACGGTTCTTCTTTAATGGTTTTGTGGAGGATGGGGTGTTCCTTGCTGGCAAGGTGAGCGGACCAGGCCACGAGACCGAGCTCAGTCGCAGGGAGGAGCTGACCGGGAGCGGGGGCATACTGGGGGTTGAGCCGAACGAAGTTGAGAAAGGATCGTTGGGCAGATGAGTAAGTGTCCCGGGTGGAGGAAGCGAGCCCGCGCCAGAGGAAAAATGCGACTTCTCGAGGGAGGTGAGCGTGCGTCGTATACCAATGATCTGGGAACGCGGAGTTGAGGATGTCCGGGAGAGCTGTGGAGCCAGGTGGAACAGGCGGCTGTACTGAAAACGAGAAGCAGTGTCAGCAAGCGCATTCTCGGATGTCGGGATCCACACAGCAGAAAAAGTGAAATGGAGAACGGAAGAGAGCAGAATAATCTGCCTCAACACGCTCATGCCCGGAGCCGAGCGTGCCGTGTCTGAACTCAGCCACTGCACCACTGCCTGATTATCGCAACGGAAGACAACATGGGTGCCAAACCATTTGTCACCCCACCGCAAAATCGCCTGCAGAATTGCGTAGATCTCCTTGAATTGAATGTCGTGATCACGGAAACGCCTTGGGCAGCGTGAGGCGAACCAGAAATCCTGCCAAAACACCGCCGAGACCTTTGCGCCCACTAGCATCGGTCTCAACATAAATTGTAGGGCGATCAGGGTCGATGATCTGGACGCCGTTCCAGTGTGCGCTCAGAGCTGACCACCAACCAAGATCTGAGCGTGCGCCAGATGGGATGTGTAGGCGTGAGAAGGGGGTGGAGAATTTGGAGGAAAAGTCGATCAAACGACGAATGAAGGCACGCGAGTGCGGGATGACCTGGGAGCTGAACTGCAGAAAGCCAACAAGCTCCTGAACCTCCCTCAAGGAACAGGTGCGCTTGCTGCTCCAAGCATGTAACAACTCACAAAGGTATGATAGTTTGTCCTCTGGCAAACGCGCTTCCATGGCATCCGAGTCCAGGTCGAGACCAAGGAAGTCAAGGAGTGTGCATGGCCAAAAAGTCTTATCTCCCTGGAAATGGAGACCCAGCTCTTCCCCAAGAGCGAGAATCCACTCCACTGCTGCACATGCAATAGCAGGGTCGGTTCCCGGTCGGAAAACCAACCAGAAATCATCGAGATAGTGGCGAAGACGAGAAGGGATGTGACGAGAGATGATCCAGTGCAGAGCTTCAGAGAAAAGGTTGAAGATGTACGGAGCAGAGCGCAGGCCGAACATGAGAACAATGGCGTAGTAAAACTCGCCGTTCCAGAACATGCCCATATGGTGATGATCCGCAGCCCGAATCGGGACATGGCGAAATGCATCTTTGAGGTCTAACTTGACCATCAAGGAACCTCGGCCGGAAAGGCGGAGGTCAGAGACGGCGCGCCCAAACATATCATATGAAATGTGAGCTTCAACGTCGGGAATTCCGTCATTGACGGAGGAGCCACGCGGCCAGGAGAGGTGGTTGATCATGCGAAGCTTGCCAGGCTTGCGCTTGCGCTCAACAACACCAAGAGGTGAACAACGAAGTCCGGGGAGAGGTGGGGATGGGAATGGACCAGCAGCGGCACCCTTTGCAATGAGGGTGGACAATGCATCAGACAGGAATTGACTGTGCTCCCGAGCAGACTTGAGATTCTTCACTGGCTGGCTGAGTTCCGGGCCAGAGAATCCAATGTTGCAACCGAAATCAATTATTTGGAGGAGGGCTGATACAAATGCACGGTCGGGATAATCGTTTAAATAGAAATCCCAAGCACTGCGATTGAGAGAGGAGGAAACGTGCGGCTGGCCGTGATTAGGAGGTAGAGGGGAATTACATCGTGGAGAGGTGTTAGGGCGTAGCGGCGGCAGTGGGAGGGAAGGGAAAAGTAGCTGATGTGGGAGGCGAGACTGGAACATAGGAGGGGGCCGTGACGAGGCTGCAAGGGCAGGTGAAGGAACCGGAGACTGCTGGCCCGAGCGAGCGAGCCGAGCAGCATGGGCGCGAGCTCGGCGGCTCGCTCTGCCGAAGACCTAAGCCTTCTTCGGGCAGGCGGCGCTCGGGTGGTCTCCTTCGCATGCACGGCAGACATGCCGACGCTTGGACGGGCAAGGCGACGACTTGCAGATCCCAGAGTTCCAGTCAAAGCAGATCTGCTGCTCCACAGGCAGCGACATCTTGTTTGACTTGAGAGAGCAGGTGACACAATGCGAGAGAGCAGGTTGTGGTCAGGGCGAGCCCAGCCCGAATAATCGCCGGACTTCATGTCCCAGAGACGCGTAGTGTGGAATTCAACATGGTAAATCACCACCGCAGACCATTTGAACTGCTGGTGGAGCTCGGTGAGATGCGAAACGTAATCCGCGAGGGAGCGGGTGATTGCAAAGACCTCCCAGGGATTTCCGGACGATGCAGCAAATGCACCGAGCACCTCGAAGTACTTAAGCAGCGGGCGAAGGAGGGAGTGGAACGAGGGGAAATGTTTGAGCGCGAGGATATGCTCGGTTGATGGGGCAGACGACGGCGTGGCAACGTGGTCCTGTCGAGCAGCAAGTGGCGACAGCAGGCGCGGCAAGTCCAGCGGCGTTAAGGCATGCGAGACGATGTCCAAGATGATCTTGGAGTCGATGGAGGGGAAGAGAGCAGGCAGCGACTTACTTCCAAACTCCGATGTCGCGCCAGAGCCCGTGAAAGGTGGGATGATAGGCAGTGGAGGGGGTGCTGGAGGCTGGTTCTGCTGCTGGCTAAAAGCAGCAGTGAACGCCGCAATAGCGGCTAGCGTTTCCGGTGTCAATGCAGCGAGGGGTTGTGAGAGCTGGGTCTGCAGGGTCGGCCATTGTGTCGAAGTGAACTTGTTGAAGGTAATAGATATGGCGTCAACAAAACGGTCCAGGTCCTTGCCCTCGTCCCCTGAGGACGGAGCGCAGGACGCAACCGGCGACAACTCCGAGGAGGGTGTGAGTGGCGCAGGAGGGGAGACAGATGGTCGGCGCGCGAAACGACCTCCGATGCGATGCTGGGTTCTCCAATGACCAGTCGCAATCGTTGCTCGATGTCCTCAAGAGAAAGAAAAGAATCGAGGATGAGGACGATGAGAATACCTATCGAGCTATGTGAGTGTATGTAGAGGATAAGGACGAAGAATGAAATCATGAAAGAGCTGATATATATATATGTAGCGGGACAAGGAAGCCGAAAAGGGAAAGGACGCGACGCATCGAGGCGCCTCACCTGCATAGACCGTGTTTGGCGGGTCAAACACCTCTTACATATAGGTCTATGTACCTATCCTATACTTTACAAGCGGCTGCTCGGCTGCTTC
The DNA here is from genome assembly GCA_029378375.1 of Mycena olivaceomarginata. NCBI lineage: Eukaryota > Fungi > Basidiomycota > Agaricomycetes > Agaricales > Mycenaceae > Mycena > Mycena olivaceomarginata. The sequence goes on from JARKIC010000384.1 coordinate 165,209, forward strand.
GCGGCCCTCGCATCCACTTCCTCACAGTTCATGGCGAGAAATTACGTCGTACCTTTGACCGCTAAGATACCGGTCAGTTAGTAGTCCACCGAGCGCCCTAATTGACAGGCGCCTCCAGAGTTTCGGGCCCAGATGTCCCAGAGCGGAGTTTAAAGGCTTCGGACAGGCTCAATTTTATAAAGAGAGAGACTCCAGTTTTATTGCAGCATTTCCATTTTTGGCCTCTGCAACTACCCCTCACCTATATAGTATTTATCAAAGCTTTATTGAGGCTTTTATAGTGGCTTTATTGCAGCTACGTCTACTATACATATACATCTACCTATCCTATACTTATTGCGACTTTATGGCACCTTTTTTGCGACTTTTAACGCAGCATAGGCGATTTGGCTTGGTTCTTTCTAATTAGTGGGGGGCGCCCTATAAGTAGTGCACCCCCCACTAATTAGAGGCAAATTCTGGGACATATAGATGATTTTGGCTGGTGCCTAAATCCCAGACCCCCATTTTGCACCCTGTGCCTCACTATGGAATGCTTTACATAATTTACATTTTGAACCCCGTGCCCGAGAATGGCATTTTGAGTCACATGCTTCATAATGCCATTTTGAACCCTGTGGCTCACTATTGAATGCTCTAATTGTCATCGTCAGGTTTGGATCGCGCAGGGCTCGGAGTTTAGCAAGAAACAGCATCGAGGAGGCTTGGAGGTAAGGAAAGTTTTGAGATGAGATATAGATGAAGGCGCATGGTGAGGTCTATCGGCGTGGATGTAGCATCGCTTGCAGTAGCGCTGGGTGTTTTCGGATGTCAATCTGGAAAGTATTGGAGGCCCATCGACCAGCCGCTTGGATGATGTGCGGGGGAGCGCCGTCCTCCGCAGGAGCGGTGGCCCCACCGGCTCGCATGGACTGACCCGCGATGTGGTTGTCCGGGAAAGGTGGTGCAGGTTCTTCATAAACCAAGCCCGAGTCGGTACTTTGCCGTTGCTGAAAATCCAGAGGTGAGGGTTGAGGGGATGCAACCGATCGCGGGAGGCGAGGTAGGCGCGAAAGGCGGCAAGTGCGTTGGCGTCTGTTACGAGGATGTGGCTGCCCTTGAAGATCGCATCGGCTTTGTGAGCCGGTAACCAATACTCGTATGATGCAGCGTGGACGGTAACAGATGTGCGCTTGCCGTACTTCCGAGGCAGAACAACCCGGCCAGTTGTTTTGCCTGCTGTCAGGCCATCATCATGGGAAACAATATGTCAAATTGTCTGTGTCGATCCTGAAATTTGGTCTCGGTCACGCGTCATGCGGGCCTCTGTCGAACTCTTGAGCGTCACACTGAGCCTCAAATTGGCAGAAAGACGCAAAAAAGTGAAAATTTCGGTGAGAAATGTCGAAATTTTTAGAGGTGTCACGCCAAAATCTGGGTTGTGTCGAAATGTCGAATAGATAAAATCGGTCACGCGTCACGCCCGCTGTCGATTTGAAGGAAAAATCCAGTATTGCTGACGATGGTTAAATTACACCCTCGATTACAGATTAATTATGAGACAGAATTGGACAGATGTCGGCCCAGGTAGACATACCTTGGTCTACTACTGGTTTGCCTATGTGTGCCTACTAGGGTAGGCAAACCCTGTGTCTACGAGCCCAGGGAACGCAGTGAAAGGGGTCTACACCATGTAGACAGCTGTGCCCATTGAGACCTATCCGATTTTGTCATCAACTTCGACAGAGAGGTCATCCAAATGTGGATTGATGCTATTTTTGCAACTTGAATTCCCCTGCTATCTCCACAGACATAATCCATGAACCTGGATTAAGACAGAGGGTACTTACCCAATCGCAAAAAGGACGCACGGGACAAGCTCCCATGCGAGTCATTTTTCGGATCATGCGGCATCTCGTAATGGCCGATTTTTGGGGTCTGCCACTCGCTTTTCTTCCTTTTCCCCCATCTTCAACGCCAAGAAATTGCCATGGCTCGTACCAGGGTGGATAATTTCCTTTCCAACTTGATACATCCATCTATCTAAGCCTTATCTGCCAGCCAACCGCTCACAAGTCCGCTGGCGGCCCGTCCCCCTTGTCGTCGTCTACGCCCTTTATCTGATTTTTTCTGCAGGACAGGCTCTCCTTAAACAGCTCCCCAGCAAGGAAGCTCCCAGGACCTCCCAGGTATGTAGCTCCGTCCCCGACCTCGTCGCCGTCGTTATCACTCCATGGCGCAGAAAATTCACTCCAGGGGAGATGGGCCGCCTCGGACGAAATTTGATGCGCATAAATATCACCGGTATTCCGGACCTGGCCGTCAGGCTTTGCGGCGGGGATCTCAGCGTGGAAACGGTGTCACCCACGAGGGTCTAACGTCTCCCTTCGGTCCAACGCTTGCATGGCCAGCGGTTCATGGTCTCCACTTTTTGGGCGCGCCCCGAAGAGAACCTCGCATAAAAGCTCACAGGCAGGCCAAGGCTTCTTCCACACATGGAATTGGCAGTCCCGATGAACACGGCCAGTGCTCAATTAACTATGGGGTCACTGCAGGCCCTGCCATCGGCGAAATTGAAGAGGGTGAGTTCGCGAACTTCGGGAAAAGTCTCTCATGCGCCGTCATTGACGCGATCGAGGAAGGTGAGATGGTGGACAAGGTCGCAATGGGCAGACTTCCCGAAAGAGATGCGAGGCAGAAACAAATGTGGGAGGTGCGCAGGAAGGACCTTGCCGAGCGCGTTGCGCGGGAAAAGCTCGAGCTAGGGTTGAAGGCCACCGTCCATGCTGCCAATTCCATGCGGAAACTCGCGCTACAGATCCCCGATCCTCCCTCTTTTGTGATGGCCTCGCAGCTTACTGCCAACCAGCCCCTGCCGTCACCGGCTGTCAAACCGAACTTCAACCCCAAGATAGAACAAGTCAATGCGAGGCAGCGCCACCTCGAGGCATTCATTGCAAAATGTAACAGCCTGATAGCACAGGTGGAGAACACACAGAGAATGCAGCAGAAGGCGCAACTTTTGGAGGTGCTACGGCTGTACGCGTTGTTATCAGCGCGTCTTTATGAGATTGCTAATGAGCGTATGCGCATCAGGATGCTTGGACCGTCGTCGAGAGCAGCACACACCGGCGTCCAGTTCGGAAAACTGCCAGAGGGCCAAAATGAAGACTTGTGCGTGCTAATCATCAGCGATGACGAGGACGAGGATTAGAGAAACGTTGATGTCAGCTGCGGCCGATACTGATGTCTGTGGGATAAAATAAATTTAACTTCATTCAACCATTCGCTGTGCAGTCGGATCTTCGCGGGGTCGTGCCGAGGCGGAATCAGAAACTGCGGGAAGATGCCGAGGGTTCGGGCTCTAACAATTGCAATTCAATCACGGCATTGCATCCCGACTTTCGAATCGAATCAGTAAATTGAACTATACAGTGCTATGATAGCATGTAATATATGGTACGGAAGTTGGAGTCGCTACGAGCGAGGAGGACGACGATAGCTTGGGATGGAATATCCCGATGGAGCAAATAAGGGGTCATGTGCGGAATCGGGCCTCACAAGGGCGAATCTTGTTTGCTCAGCGGTCGTAGAAGAGCCCATTATAATGCCTGGGACAGCAGGACAGGTGACATAAGTATGAGTGAAACCATACCAGAACTCCCGAAATCACTTAAAGACGATGCTAGAATGTTATTTGGAGTGATTCGACCCAGCAATGGGTCTAAATAGCCGCAGGCAATATTTTTGCCGCGACTGTCGGTTGTGTTCTTGTGCTGCATCTTTTCTCTCCCGAAAGTCCTTGAATATTGAAATCGACAATCTCTTGTTCGAGAACTTCCTATGGAAACCCGAGATACGTACTTTTCTGATTGCCATATTGAGCCGTCCGGCGCGTCATCCTGGCTGCACGTGGTTGTCCTGAGCTTCCCGCGAGCAAGGCACTGTATTGAAATGACGCCCAGTGATCAAATTATTGTTATGTAAGGTCACACTGCATTCAGCCGACCCCTACTCCAGCTCGCAGTTGTTGCGCAGCTTCGCAGCATCGGACATCACGGTATAGAATATTTTTTGAAATTTTGTGGCTGTGCGCATATTTCATCCCTTCCTGGTGCAGAAGTGGGATGAGTGCTCATTTTTCGGTCGAATCATAGTCCAGCTAGGTGAATGCACCCTCCAACTCGCACACAGAGATTTTGACCCCCAGCGAACCACATTGTGGTAGCCAGGCATATCTGAGTGACAGGTGAAAGCAGTTTTCAACCTCAATAAATTGTGTTCAATCAAAGGGGTTTTGAGACTGATGTGGCACACCATGTAAAGGATAGTGTCTCAACCAACAAGCATGGTACGACGTGCAGAGTCTTGTCCTAAGTACCCCGACAAATTGAACGTAGCAATCTCAGTTCCCAGTGGCAAAAACTCGCATTCTCAGGCTTCTTACAAGTTATCGCCGCTAGTGTGTGGCCTTCAAGCTTCAAGGTCGACGATCTTGACATCTGTCGAATTGTGAATATTCTAAGTCGCTTTAGATTTTGGCTCCGTACTTTCAAGTTTTTGAACCCGCGACCACTTTGGTTTAACACAGACTGTTTCAAGACCGTTCCCGTTCCACAATTAGAGAGTTTGCGGTAGCCACCAAATCGGACTGGTGGCTAATTTTCCTGGACAGTGGGCAATGTTGTCGGACCAAGTCCACAAATAAATCAACAAATGTGTACACAAATATGTTCACAAATGTGTCCACATTGGATGACATGCAGGTGAGAATGGCACAGTCAAAAAATACATCCTAACAGAATGCTAATAGGCAGGGCCCAAAATATTATTCCCACTATCGGCCCCTGCCAAAGATGGTTCACGGTCTGACCCCTGGGTCAAATTGATTTGACCCCCCCTTGACCCCGGTCTATGCCAACACTGACGGAGGTACACAGGGGTATGAACCTTCCGCACCTCTGGCTCATACCTTCCAGGAGGTACAAACCAGGTTTCAAAACATGATTCGAGGGATATGAAGAGTGTACCAGAAGAATTATCCATTATTGTTCGCTATTCTTTCAAAGAAAATCTAAAGATAGCGCGATGCGCTTGCGTACTCTTGTTGGCCCGGAACCTAGAGATCGTTCTCCGCCCCGAAAACATATATAAGGAGACCCATTTCTACTGTAACTGTAGCTTTCTTTCATCTCATTATCGAAGTTCTATTGTGCACTCTATGACTTCTCACTGAAGTCAGCCCACTGAGTCCTGGCTACTCAATAGGGGGTTGAGTGTATAAAAGGCTTTGGCAGTGACCTAATGAAAGACATAAGCAACCTCCGGTCCCTCTGTTGGACATATGGTGAGAAGGTGTTCGCTCCTCTCCACCCGGCTCTCCACCCTCGTGGTTGAAAGCGGGAGCATGGGTTGAAAGCGAGAGTGAGCGCGATGCCTGGCGGGTAGCCGGATGTTTATTATTCAATTGCAAGTGCCATTTTCTTCCTGCCTCCCACCAATTCTCACTTTGCTGTTTAGCGCCCGAAATCTGGTCAGCAGGCGTTTTACTGCTCTCCACCCGGATCTCCACCCTCGCGGTTGAAAGCGAGAGCACGGGTTGAAAGTGAGTGAGCGCGATGCCTGGCGGGTAGCCGGACGTTTATTGTTGAGCTGCAAGTGCTATTTACTTCCCCCCTCACATCAATGCTCATGTTGATGTCTGGCGCCCAGTTAGAAATTTGGGGAGTGAGCATTTGGCTTATGCCACTCCATTCTTCCTGTTTCGTTTGCCTGCCCCTCTGCCATCATTCATTCACAAAGCCACATGGGAGCTCCTGACCGAGGTCTGATCACCCTCTTTCATACTGTTCACACATAATGCACCATGAATTAGCATCAGCAGAGTGTGGTTCTCTCTTGTCAAAATTCTCCGAGAGCAGTCAAGGCTGGGTGCCCACGCCCTTTTTCTTCTTTCTTCAACCTTAAATTTCGATTTTATTGATATTTTAAGGATGCTTTATAGGTCCAGCATCCGCATTGGCGGTAGTCTCCCCAGGGCATGAAAGCTTCTACATTCTCTGTATTGCTGGGTGAGCGGAACATTCCTCATAAGCACTGCCCTTCAACGGCTCCACACGTTTTAGAGGGATCGACTAGTTGCAATTTCTGTTTGGGTTCTGGGGGTCAAGGCCGCAACCTGGCAAGTTGCAAACCTCTGTTTGGGTTCTGGGGAATCAAGGTCGCAAGTTGCGACTTCAGTTTGGGTTCTGGGGGATGCAACTTGGCAAGTTGCGACCTCTGTTTGGGCTCTGGGGGATAAAAGTCGCAACCTGGCAAGTTGCAACCTCTGTTTGGGCTCTGGGGGATAAAAGTCGCAACCTGGCAAGTTGCGACGTCTGGTTGAGTTCTGGGGGATGAAAGTCGCAACCTGGCAAGTTGCGACCTCTGGTTGAGTTCTGGGGGATGAAAGTCACAACCTGGCAAGTTGCGACTTCTGTTTGGGTTCTGGGGGATCAAGGTTGCAACCTGGCAATTTGCGACCTCTGTTTGGGTTCTGGGGAATCAAGGTCACAACCTGGTAAGTTGCGACTTCAGTTTGGGCTCTGGGGGATAAAAGTCGCAACCTGGCAAGTTGTGACCTCTGGTCGAGTTCTGAGGGATGAAAGTCGCAACCTGGCAAGTTGCGACTTCTGTTTGGGTTCTGGGGGATCAAGGTCGTAACCTGGCAAGTACCTCTGTTTGGGTTCTGGGGAATCAAGGTCGCAACCTGGCAAGTTGCGACTTCAGTTTGGGCTCTGGGGGATCAGATTGAGCTGTGTGGCCTGACCACCGGCCCAATCTCTTTCTGTCTAGTCGGCGATGCTTGCCCCGCTGATGGATCTCTGTTCTGGACCAGGAGATGCGAGGCCGATCCTTCGCGGGTATTGTCAATTTCATTGGCAAACCCTGATTCTCTTAATTTTTGGCCTCCCCCGTCACCTTCGCTCTGACTTCTCATCCCTACTCATCCATCTTCTCTAGCTCCTGCCAACAGTCTCAAGGGGGTCCAAAGATAAGAGACGGCCACATGACTCCCGGTGTTCAAATTATCGGCCTGAGCTTCACACGAGCAAGGGACTGTATTGAATTGACGCCCAGCGTTCAAATTATCGGCCTGAGCTTTCTGCGAGCAAGGGACTACATTGAATTGACACCCTATCCTACGCCGTTGACGCTGTAGTCATTATAAATATCCAGAAGCCGTGGAGGCTGTACTTCGTATAAGGGATGTATGTAGTTACATGTGACTGAAAGGCATCATCGAATATCATATATCATCATCTATTTCAACATGCGAGGTACGAGATTTTTTGTTGAAGTGTCTGTCTATGACAATATGCCAAATTGTCTACCTGATATCGATGCTGTTGGTTGTGGGCTATGTTTCCCACCTGGTGAGTTCAAAGAATGAAACCAACCCTATTAATATCTACATTGGTGTCATAATCCCAGTGACCGTCTTTACTGTCTTTGGCTGAGGGGTGTCTTCAAATTAGTTGACATGGCCTTACAGCATTCATCATATTCCTCTCATCCAAGGGAGAATATACACTTTTACTCTGCAGAGTTCCGAACGAGGTGGAGCCAGTCTAAGCCAAGAATCAAGTCGCAGGGGAGAGAGGCGGTCACAGGAATTGAGGACCCAGTCCAGGGAAACATAAGACCCCGGAGCACGGTCGTCAAATCCAGTAGCTACGGGCATATTACAGAATATAGCAGGGGAGGACAGGGGGGGAGAAGGCAAAGATTTGTGTGCGCTGGTAAAATCAAGGAGACTCCGATGTTTCATGATGTGATCTCCGCCCGAGAGTCCCAGTCAACGGATACTAGCCCGAATAGCAAGCAGAAATGACTCAGATGCAAGTTGAAGCTGAATCTCTTGAGTAGAACGATGTTGCACACAGGCAGATGAACCAAGGAGGATTTTAAGAATAATGCGGATTTCAATTCCTTCGTCCTCTCCTTGCTTCACTTATTGTTTTGCATTCTTTTCACCTGTGATGACCAATTGTGCATGACAAACTGATCAAAAACTGATGGACAAAATCGATCTTCTCCTGGGTAGCCAAACCTAAAGGTTCAGCAATAAGCTGACCTTGACCCCCCCACCCCCAGCCGATGTCTCGGCATTCTCCGGCGGGGACCCCTTGCTCAAAACCACTTTGTGTAGCCTTCGGCCAAAGTTTGTTGGAGATGAACATACAATGCCTATTCACCGACCACAAGCAGCGTATCCTGCTCGGGACCTAGCATTGCAATTCATTCGGAAAATGGTGAAGAATCATAGAGATACTGACGGGGGAGTTAATCCGTTGGCATGTCGCCAAGCAGTGTTGCTGTGCAATAGCAGATGGTTCTTCGGCGACCTCAAACAAGCCTACGACAGAGTCCAGTTCGTGCCCATCACGCAGAGAGATAACTTTGTTGACCATTTAAACAGGTATAGCCTCGGATGCAATATTAGAGAGTTTGTGGCAGCCACCGGATGGCTGATGAGGCATGCGGTAACCGGTGGCTGTGGCTGATCTGGTGTCGCACCACTCCACCTTTGTTTCTTTACCACATCAACCAACAGCCCTTTATCCCCCAGAGAGTTGAGATCAACTCTTCCGCCTGGCTGTCCATTCGAAACTGGAACATTCTCCTCCCATTCCTGCAATATAAGTTTGAGGAGTGCTTTCTGGACTTTAGAATGGCTCTCTCCATGGTGGACAGGTGTAAGAGAGGTACACATGGCAGCTGCATGGCAGCCACCAGATCAGCCACAGCCACCGGTTACCGCATGCCTCATCAGCCACCGGGTGGCTTCCAGTGGCTGCCGCAAACTCTCTATTTCATATCTGGTCAGACCGTCCCCGCCTTTCTTTGTACTTTATCGCGAGCTTTGGCTTATCCCACCTTCCGACATGTGGTCCTCTTGGCCGAGCGGTAAAAAACTTATCCCTCACGTTTCCAAGTGGCTGGAGGTGAGGTACAAGGATGTTTTCGGCTACAATTCACTAATGTTTCCTTTTTTCCAGTCTTTCCCACATTCGACGATGGAACTCATCACGTTCTGGCAGCAAGCTGTCCCAGAGCACGACCGCTATCGCATCAGCATATTTAACCCTGGCTCGGACGTTGAAAGAAACTGGTTGTAATCGTGTTCACGATTACAATGATCTGAAAGGAAGGCTACATCTCTCCGACAGCCTCAAATTCCGCTTGTAGACTCAAACTTCTCAATGAATCTCGATATATACACCATTCACTAGTCCTGTTTGTTGTGAGGCACGCCAACTACTTACTGCAACTACTAGGTGCCACTCACATAGCTGCACCAGAGATTTCGCTGAATGCCCAACTCAAAGTTGAATTCTGGATCTACGCATTCGCTCGCTTTCCTGTCTTAGTCTGGATTCGCAGCGTAATCGTGGGATTTACCCCGGAATCCACACTCCCCGTTAGAAAAAATCTCAGGGGCGGTTGTGCGTAAAGAAGGTGTGTGCGTACATTCGGAAGTGGAATGAGTATGGATTTTTTTGTCTGGGGAACATCACCTTAGTATGACAGGGTGATATATCAGCTGTCTCCAACAATCGTAGAGCCGCGATATATCCAAACGCCAACTTCTGCGGGAGGGTACTGTTTGATTTGACGCAAAATTGAACTTTTTCCACGCAAAGCTTGCCTGTTCAATATATCGAGGAACGAGATCAGAAAATATTGAAGTGTCTGTCTGCGAGAGACTACTTGCCTGTGGCGCACACGAAGCATAGAGCCGTTCTGCTGGATCCTTCAAAGCCCAAACAACAAGGTGAAGCACTCCGATCAAGGAAATTCACATCAAATCCGCTCGTTGAAGAAGGGATCTTTTGGCAGGCATTTTGACTCAGAATTGCCGTGGCTATTGAATGCGCAGGAGGCGGTTATTTTCCGTTGAGTCATGGGCAAGCCTTGCACAGAAAAAGTTCGATTTTGTGTGGAATTAAACAGTCTCCTCCCGGACACGGTTATTGTCCATTCAGTCGTGGGCAAGCTCTGCACGAAAAAAGTCCAATTTTGCGGTGAATTAAACAGGGCATATATTAGATACTATTTACGGCGCAATCCGGCTTTGAACGCGAAAGAGGTTTCGGCGCAAACCCCGAGGGACATCAATATGTTCATTACTCAAAAATGCGGTCCTGCTGCAGACGGCTTTGAGGGACCAAAGGCACGTTTAATTTAGCTTTATATTATTAAACGTCTGTGTTCCGACTATAGAATTCCCTTCGGCCAATATTCGGGGTCTCAACTTGGACCTCTTCTCTCGCCGCGGTGCGCAGAGCGGAGGAGGAAGTCAATGCTACCGGAATGTCAAAAAACTCCGAGGTTGGCAGCTCCATCCATAAACGCCGGCTGCCAGCGCTGTCGAGTCGCGTTGAACCCCAGAAATAGGTAATGTCAAACTCTCTATATCAATTCCCCGAAATGCCCCGCAGTCCCGGCATTTTCTCCAGGCCCATCTCCGGCCCCAGAGTCCCGGTGCGGTCTCCACGGTGTGACATGGCAACTGGTCGTTTGGAAGAAGAAGGGCCCCGTCACCCACTCCGCTGTCAGAAGACATTTCAACGCCTTCTGAAGGAGGTCTGCACATTGTGACCCCCAAACTGAAAAAAGTGGACAATAAATGAGTGGTCATTATATTCGCAGACACCCCGGTGGTCAACCTGGCGATTTTCAATCCCTATATCCTCTGCCAAGTAGTCTGACATTTTGTTACAGGGAAAATATGGGTGATTTGGAATAGCCATCACCTTGTTGGATATAGATACAGCATTTAAACGCCGATAGAGGATAGCTCAGCTGCTCCTGGGACACTGAACCTGCTGTCTCGAGGCTTCTATTCCCCACGCTCTTCAAAATAAAATCCGCACCAACCGCGGGACGGCATCAGGAACCTGCTTCCCTTCTCCCCACCATCTAGTGTGTGCCCACTGTACCACCCTCCAAAATTCCATCCGTTGCTGATGTTTATGTTTGTTATAGCGACGCATCGATATCATGAGCATCATTTTCCTTGTCCGTGTTAGACGAGTGATCTTCAAGTCTTGGGATGAAGTAAGGAAGCTGCGCGTAGCGAGGTCAGTACTACACCAGATGATGGCATATCGTCCTATCCAAGTCCCCTTCCAGTGCGCCAAATACCCACGTAAAGCTTATCGATCGGCACCCCTCCGTGAACTAGAGGTATGGGTGGGTAACGCAGCGCTCGGTGTTCATAAGCCCCTCGCCTGACATGTAGCACCAGGTGACAACCAGTACCTCCTACACGGTAGTAGATGCGAAGGCGGGCGAAGAGGCCTTTAATCCCATCGGGCTTCTCGGACATGAAACCGTCGAGCTGACTGAAACGGTCGTTAGTTCGTCAAAAGGCACCTTAAAGGGCATGATGGAGAAGCGGGGCTGAGACTAGCGAGAAAGTGAAGCGACTTATGTAGAACTCGCAACGAGCAACGGGATGTAAGCTACTAGGCGAGGTATATAAGGGAAAGAATCACCCAGAAAGAATTCTAAGGAGACAGCTCGAACTGAAATTTTGCTGGCTATCACGCCAGCAATACCGGTCAAAACCCGACTTGAAATGGCTCAACACGGTGGTTCGCTTGCGAAATCTCTGCATGCCCGGCCGGCATTCAATTGCAGGGTGGATTTGTTCCAAATCAGTCTTGCTCTCTATGCATTGCAGCACCTTGGTTGCCTCTGATCCTGGCAGTGAATCTCGATCATGCGAGCCCTGTGGGCAAACATTAAACTGTTGGAAGGCATTCAACCAAGTAGGCACAGCAGAACAGGTGCTGCAGCATCTGTGCTGGTTCGCGAGGTATTGTTGCAGTAGGAGATGGACATGGGTGGGGTAGAGAGGAAATTTGATGGGTTCTTCCAAAAAAGGAAAAACATTTGATCTTGCAACTGTAGGCTAGTATTTGGGACCCTCTAGCTGGCCACTTGGCATATAAAACCACCACGCTTGAAGATTTTAACTCCGGTGAATGAGGGATCGAAGTACGATGCACGATGAAGGTTTGGACCAAATTTGGCGCCAAAATGATGGGTTGATCGAAAGCTATGGCATGTCTGATCTTGATCCGCGGGGTGGGAACATCAATTTCTTACGTTTCCGCCGCCTGCCGGACTTGTCTTGCGCGGTTCTCCACCAATTCTGGCCTCATTCTGTCCGTCTCATACTTATCATTCATACAAAAAAGCCATATATGACGTCGGGTCAGACTCGTATGCGCCATGCGCTCAAGAAGGTGGCGCCACTTTTTCAAGATGCTCTTTCTGGCCAACCCCGTATTATATGACACTACTGCGCTGCCACTTTAGAACCCGGTACAGGGAATTACGATATGGAATGCATTGCCCTGGGATATGTCTGAAAATTCTTTACGCTCTGGTTCCCTCACGCCACTGCCTATTACCCCAAACCACCCAATTTTGGTGTCCCAGATGCTCGGATTTTTTGGAGCAGCTGCAAGCTCTGTGTGGACTTAGGCATCCAGGTATGTCCCAATGCTTCTCATAAAGCCGCCCGTATCATAATTTGGGCCTCTGCAAGATGTTTATCGTGTGGGGACACTCGTTCAGTCGGGACTCGGGATTTTGGGTGTCTCCCTTCCCATTGACGCAGATTTTTCCACCGCTCACAAAACTTGTACCTCCAATATTATGATGTGGAACGGTACCTACGATCCCTCTCTATGATTCCTGATGGATGTGGCCCGATTTCAAGTCCCCAATGCATTATTCCGCGGGGTAGCCAGCTCGACAGTAAATCTCGAGCAGCAAGCGGAGGCGAGTAGCGGCGTTCGGGGAGTGCCGGAACCGGTGGATCCCACGCGTCACCATCCCCATGGTCGAGGATTTTGAGTCGATCGACCAGAACGTGGTATACCTGGGGTCCGTATAAGTGAACGCAGTTGAGCCTGAGTAGCTTGGCGTGAGGCAAGCGCGGAGTTTTCCACTAGATGCAATTGTATGGATGTAACCCAATGAGACGTTTATCTTGAGATATTTGCTGTCGTCAGAGTCATCGTAGTAATCGTCGCCGTATCGTTCTGCAGCTTCATTGATTATGGAGTAGATTGTGTTGAATAGCGATGTCTCTAGGTCATGGTCTTCTTCATTTTCAGCTACGAAATGCCTGAGACAAGATTCGATCACGAATGCGCCTTGAGGACCGAAACTGCAGAGAGAGATGAGTATACGTGGAGTGGGCCCATCCCATAAAGACTAACTATCCGCAAGATTTGTGCTTTATTGCGGGTTGGAACTCGTCCTTGTTTTTTGAAGCCATAAATTCAAAAAGATTGTCGTCAATTGCCAACAGGAAGTCCGTCCAAATAGGGCATTCCTTGAGGGTCTGCGCATCCAGGATGAGATCCAGAATTTGCTTGTCCAAGGGTGCACTGAATATCCTGGTGCGGACATCACCTCAGTCAATAGTAGCAGGCCAGTCGCGGCGCTTGCCAAGAGCAACGATAGCGGAGCGGCGGTGTTCAAAGGTTATCACAGAACAAATCTCTAGATGCGTAAACGCAAGTCCCTTTGGTTCGACTACCCCATTGCTCGCTCTTTTTGTCCGAGCCGCGTTCAAACAGTGGTTTACACAAATCAATGATCAAATAGGATGATGCTTTGAGATGGCATTTGATTAATCAAACTTTATATGGTTACTGTGATCATTGGGCCCAACTTCCATGGATGGGCCCTTCTTCTTTGCACCATTGAATCTCTGTGCGTACACCAGAACTTGAATAAATATGTGTTTTCCCATCTTCTGAGTTGCCAGAGCGAAGCGGCGGCATGCCTTATTAAGGTTTGCCGTGCTGCTTCTTGGGTCACCGTCACGCTAACTTCCTCGCTCATTCGTGAGTAAGTACCTACCTTATTTATCATAGTTTTTCGCATTATGGTTGCCCCGGCGACACAATGACAGGCGTGCGAGTCCGGTAACCGAGGCAATTACTGTACTGGGGACTGGCGGCAATCCGGCCAACAGAAATGTCCGTTTGTACTTGTTTTGTTCTCCGCCAAACCCGTCATTTTGATGGCAAATGGTGGATTCTCGGTGGAGGCTTCCACATTCATTTTTTGGCTCCAAAAAAAATTGGAGGATACATTTAAATGCCATGGGCATGTATTCTGTGAAAAACATATCCATCGGCTCTCCAGCGCGTCCCTTGGCACTGGAAACTTCGTCCACCTTGTCCTGCTTGTTCTTTGCCTTCATTGCTTGAGCTTTCGCCTGAGCCAGCGCACGCTTTTCAGGCCCTACTTCTCGCAAGAAGGCCGCAAATTCGGAATGTTTTGCACATCATGGGCGGGCCCATCGCTGTGCTCTAGGCTCCCTGCAGCCGAGAATATCAAGCTTATTGCCGACCCGGCCGTCTTTGAACTCGACACCGCCAGAGCTTTATAGCCTCTGTTTTCACAGGGAAAGCAGCTCGGATAAATGTGAGAAGACAGAGCTGCTCAAAGTTGTGCTGGGTATCATCTGGCAATTTCCGGCATGCAATTAGCTCTCCATAAGATAGGTGTCAGTCACTCTCAACGAATGCCGAGTCTTCCAGCATCAGCCGTTGGAGACCGGATGGGCGATCCAGTCTTGAAAGGGTGGGAGACAAAGTACATAGAGTTAGGTAAGCTCAGAGTGTACAATATATACTAGAATTCATCAAGTTCTGATTATTTCAACAACATCCTCGCTCTGTCGTAGAGTAACCGGAATTTCGGCCGTGCGGGCCAGAAACCAACAACATGGGCATTATTCCGAACGGATTCTTAATGTACAACGAATTTCAAGTCTCCCCAGCCACTTGGACTCGAAGGTTCAGGCATCATCCACATTCACTGCGTTCCCACCCTATGTAGACGCACCCACGTCTACGTTGACTGACATGTGCCGACATGCGGCGATCTTCGGCTACCTGCGTCTACGCCGTGTAGATCACGGCCCTTCGGCGCCGTTGATTGATGTTCGGCTACGGTCGGCTACGTCGGGTAGATGCGGTGCATCTACCCGTCGGCTACGTGGGTCTACCTGCGTCTACGCTGTAGACGCACGTAGATCCACTTCGCTCAACTTCACAATACACCCATCTTTCTGTTATACCTTACATATGTCTATGTTTAGCTATGTGCGTCTACGTCGGTCTAGGTGAGTGGACAGATGTAGACCAATGTAGATATAGGTAGACTAACAGTGTAGACACATGTAGACACAGGGGTCCGTCTACCCTTCGTCTACGGGGGTAGACAGACCCTCTGTCTACATGGGGTGGGAACGCAGTGATTACAGTGGCAAATTCTTTTTTTAAATAACCATATTTCCCTCCTGGCACTTGTTGCGAGGCTGAGGTAGGCAGATTGTCAGATAATAGAATGATATTGTTTTATGCCATGGAGGACAGAGAAAAATTCGGGTAAAAGTTTCTCGAGGGCCATATCCGACCTTCCAAGGGATAATCAGGGCTCCTACCAGGGGCAATACAGTCACATGTTTGGCAATGTAAAACATTTTTGGCCTCTGGAAAAGTCAATATCACGTCAGGGGGAATCTGAATAGACGAACATGACCGGAATGATCGGGGCTATCGATTGCTGGTACGGGGGCCTCAAAAATTTTAAGGGGATGGCGCTGGCGTTGGACGGGCATTCGCGTCGAGGAATAATTTGTCGATAGCGGACCCATTGGCGGGAACGATCGTGGGGGGATGCTCGACGCTGTCCTTTATGGAGACGAAGGAAAAGGATAGCAGGGGGGCCGCTGTGATAAGTCGCACGAAAGCGGAGAGCGGAATATCTTTGATAGAAATGACATGCAGCTCGCGCAGGGCCGACTTGGACAAACATGGTTTTGAGGGTTTGGAGCAGAAGCGTCAATTTGCGCTTGAAGACACGAACAACCACGACGGGCACTAGTCTCTCGCAGCCAGACTTCAATATTTACTGAACTCGTACCTCGTTATATTGAAGTCTGTTATCAAGCAGCGGGGTCCGATCAGAGTAAAAGCTTGTTACATAATCTGCACAGCCACATTGTCACTTTTCGATGTTTTGTGCCTACAGACTCAATACTAAGACTAGATTTTATAGCAATACACTCATGGAAGTGCTCCAAACCTCCCTATCTGCTTGAAATTTTTGATATGCTGCAGAACGGGGTGGTAGAAATCCTCAAATATATCATGTGACTGCGCTCTGCTCAAGTACCGAACCCTGGATAGTGCTCTAAAATGCTGAATAAATTCCAGAAGGCATGGAATGGTAAGGAAGCTCATTTAGTGGTTGAAACAGGCAGAAAATTCTTGCAGTGGTGCTGTGGTTGGAAGTTCAAAGGTGTTGTGGCTGTGCAAATTATGTAACAAGTGCTTACCCTGATCGGGACCCCGCGCTTAACAACAGACTAGACGGGCACATCAGTGTAATCCTGTCCCGGCCGCAATTGACATTGAATCTCTGGCCATTCTGGATTGCAAGTCATGGTCACGAAGAAAGTTGGGTTTCCGTAGCATGCGGCTATAGGAGTCGGAAATCTGTTCTGACACCCATCGTTTCGAGCCCAAGAAAGAAGCAGGGAGATAGATATTCTCGTTAGGTTCGAGGAAGTCGGATGTGCCCATCAGCTCAGCATCTTCTCGATGCAGACGCTGCTGATTGATACGAATGTATGCCAGCCGCGATTCGAGATCTCGGCTGAACATGTCAACGATGTATTCATTTGCTAGCCTGCCAAATATGCGGAAGCGTGTATCACGCAATAGACGATCTGGAACATTCAGAGGCATTGAAATGGCGTGCATTCTGAAAACCGTGATCTGGGGTGTTCAAAGGGCATTGGAATGGCTTGCATTTTGAAAAGCGTGATCTTGATTGCTCCATGTCTTGCATTCGACCTGCGTCCGCCTTCCCGGACGCCCGTCCGACAGTTTTCATCTCCATGGTCACAATGTGCCTAGTACACTTCCGAAGGTTCTCGTCGTGCATGCGTCGTAGCAGCATGTCGCTGCCCAGTACCAACAATGCTCTGCATTTCCCAAGGGATTTCTAAGGGAGTGCCACATTTGTGTAGTCGGTATATCCGCATGAGGATCGAGCATGTGATCAAGACGGCTATCGTCGGGCGTTCCGACAACACCCCAGCCAAGCGTACCCTGTGGGAAGAAGAGGGGATAGGACAGTGGTTCCCAATAGCGGCTGACAGTTGAAACGGACTGATTTTCGCCATTGACTGTCACAACTATCATTCGCCGAGCTTTGATTTCGGTCTGAGTGGTGTTCGAGTAGGACATGATGGCGGCAATTTCCGCAGTCCCACTGTCCTGCAAAATAATCCGAGCATTGGTCGCTCCGGTGGTGTTCAATTGGCCGAGGAATCTGAGATGGATCGCAAATGAATTGATGCGCAACAGCGCGGCCTTGAATGCCGCGATCCAGGCTGTTGGGATGGTTCCCTCTATTGTGCCAGGTCATGCTTTTCAAAATGACAGCCCTTTGAATGCACCTCTATTGTGTCAGGTCATGCTTTTCAAAATGGCAGCCATTTGAATGCAGCTCTATTGTGTCAGGTCATGCTTTGGAAAATGCCAGCCATTTGAATGCAGCTCTATTGCGCCAGGTCATGCTTTTCAAAATGGAGCTATTTGAATGCACCTCTATTGCGCCAGGTCACACTTTCCAAAATGCCAGCCATTTGAATGCACCTTATTGTGTCAGGTCATGCTTTTCAAAATGGCAGCCATTTGAATGCAGCTCTATTGTGTCAGGTCATGCTTTTCAGAATGCAGCTCTATTGCGCCAGGTCATGCTTTTCAAAATGCCAGCCCTTTGAATGCACCTCTATTGTGCCAGGTCATGCTTTTCAAAATGGCAGCCATTTGAATGCAGCTCTATTGTGTCAGGTCATGCTTTTGAAAATGCCAGCCATTTGAATGCAGCTCTATTGCGCCTGGATATGCTTTTGAAAATGCCAGCCATTTGAATGTGGCTCTATTGTGTCAGGTCATGCTTTTCAGAATGCATCTCTATTGTGTCAGGTCATGCTTTTCAAAATGCCAGCCCTTTGAATGCACCTCTCTTGCATTTGAATGCACCTCTATTGTGTCAGGTCATGCTTTTCAAAGTGCCAGCCATTTGAATGCACCTCCATTGTGCCAGGTCACGCTTTTCAAAATGGCAGCCATTTGAATGCACCTCTATTGTGCCAGGTCATGCTTTTCAAAATGCCAGCCATTTGAATGCACCTCTATTGTGTCAGGTCATGCTTTTCAAAATGCCAGCCATTTGAAATTGAATGCATCTCTATTCCAACCAATATGAATATCAATGTGGCCCCACACAGAGACTGCATGAGAACTCTTTATTCTCAATGTCCTTGCACCAATATCTTAACAAACACCCGTCTGAAGGTGGCTTCGGCGTCCTCTCCGGAATGGGATAGCCTAAACCTCGAGTATCCACCGGGAGGGACAGACCAAATCTACACAACCGCTCCGCCCCCCTCTCCGGAATGGGATGGTCTACAGCTCAAGTATCTGCCGGAAGTCTCTCACCCTATGGATCAGATTGAGAAAACGAGCTTGGATCCTGCTCCGGGCCTCCAGCCCCCGGACACACCGGCAACGTGGGCAACACGGTGGTAGGTTCGAGCGCCCATTCACAGCCGTTCCCACTGCATCGTAATATCGAGGAGGTTCAGGCTTTTCCCACCCCCCTTCCATCCATCAGTCAGACTCTGGAGAACAACTGGACCGAGGCGGAAACTGCCGTCTTTGATAGAGCAGATCCTGCAGACGATGAGTGGACGGATGAGGAGAGCAACCAGACTGGTGTAGGTTCCCGTTCAAAGCACAAGAGTGGTAATCGTAGGAGACAGCATCCCCGAGGTACAGTGGTGTCGCTCTCTTCAGATTGGGCCGTTCAATAACTGTGACCTGTTAGCGCGACGCTGGATATACACTGACAGATCACCATCCCCCGGAGCGGTCGAGAAAATCCCGGAGTTCCCCAAAGGAAAGACTCGGAGTGGGAGGCACTTTTCATTCATGGAGCTCAGTGAGGGCGATTGTAGAACTAATCTGGCCCCCACAAACTAAACCTCACGTTCAGTAATATATTTGCATTTTGGAGCGCGATGATAATTGATTTTGGACATATTTAGGTGATCTGTATACACAAAATCAGCTTCCCACATTCGGTTCGCCAGGAATTCACATGTGGGTCAAGAATCGGTCACAAATGACTCAATTCAACCAGCATTTGCCGTTTTGAGGAAATATCAACAATGAAGGAAAATTTCTCAAGCGAGTCCTATGGTAAATTCAGTCCTAGAATCAGAAGATTTGGAGTGGAGCGGACTCACTTTGAGTTCAATCTTAAGTTTATCATAGTACTTGAGCCAAGACTCCACAATCAGAGTCCGAAGCTTTGTCCGGTGTGGAATATCTCCATCTTGCAATGATTCGTATAGCAGTAGCAGTAAATCGCGAAAGTCACGGTTTTCAATCAAATCAGGGTCTATCACAGTCCCCGATTTCGATGGATTTCGAGGCTGATGTCAGTTGGATTTCGAGCTGGATTTCGAGGCCAATTCTGAGTGACCTGATGTGACTGTTGGCAACACATCTTGTTGGTTGCTGATGTGATTTGATGGGAACTTTCCCGCTATCGACCGCCCCTTTTGTGGGGATCCCGACATGACCACCGCCGTTTCCCTCCGTCTTCCCAGCGACAGTTGGAGTACGCAATTCAATAGAGGATACAAATGTTTTCATATGAGCCATAAACTCCATGAAATGCGCCCCGAAATTTCCCGCCAGGGTGCACAAATTGAGCTCGCTGTCGTGTCCGATGAGCGGCCGACGATGAGCAGCTCTTTGATGGATGATGGGTATTGAATTTCTGACCGGCCGTAGTAGCCGAAAACTTGATTTCGCTTGATTTCGCCGAGCGAGCAGAGTTGATTAGATGCTAATTGATGTCACGCTGGGCTGAAACCCAGCTCGAAGTCCAACTGAAATCAGCCCCGAAATCCAGCGAAATCGGGGACTGTGATAGACCCTATTAATCGGCTGAGCATATGTTGAACTCAGACGTAAAGTTGAACTTACCAGATCATTGAACACAACGACTGTAATCAATTGGTCTGCAAAGGCTTGAATCGAGAGTGCTGTAAGTTGCCAGTCTCTGGCACGCTGCTCCTGCCTCTGCTTAAGCAGGGCATCAGGAAGCTTGTTCGGCAATTTACGAGTGTCCATGAGTGTGAGGTGTTCTGAGAGATATTCCTTTCCAAAGTGGTGCCTGTGAGTGGTGTGACTGCTCCAAGATGCATATTATCTGAGACTGGCTCCAGTTCCTGATAATACTATCGCTTTCATTGTTGCTAAAGCCTTCGCTCCGACTGTAAAACCCATGGAACTCGACGTAGTACACATGTCTGTGATCCCAGGCGATCCAAACGACTATGCTTATGATGCAGGGGAGAGGATATATATACTCGCGTGGTCCACAACCATTGGTGCTCGCCCATGCCTCCGTCCAGGATTACATTCTCTCGAAACGGTTCACGGATACATTTGACTTTGATCTCACCTCACACACCTTCATTGCTCAGTCTTATATAGGCTACATGCTGCACTTTGCCGACCACCTCCTCGATGCATCCACATTTCCTAACTATCCACTGGCGCAGTACACGGCAATTCAACGGTATTACCACCTGCTGCATTGCCATGATCGGACAGCTCTCTTCGCCAATCTCATCCGTCTTTGGAAAAGCGGAAGCAAGCAGTACATCGCTCTGACTCACCTGTATAGATCTGACTATAGGGGTGAATCAAAGTGGCTTTATGAACCTCCACCGCCCCTGCATATGTGTGTGCGGAAGAAGGATACACGGAGATCGCGAGGCTCCTACCCGAACACGGTGCGGATGTCAACACGCAGGGCGGGAAATACGGATGCGCGTTGCAAGTGGCATCCTACAAAGGCCACACAGAGATCGTGCAGCTCCCCTTCGAACACGGTGCAGATGTTAACACGCAGGGCGGGTTATGCGGATGAGCGTTGCAGGCAGCGTCCTACAGCGGCAAAACGGAGATCGTGCGGCTCCCACTCGAACACGGTGCGAATGTCAACACGCAGGGCGGGAAATACGGATGCGCATTACAAGTGGCATCCTACAAAGGCCACGCAGCTCTTCTTCGAACACGGTGCGGATGTCAACATACATGGCGGGATAAGCGGATGCGCGTTGCAGGCGGCGTCCTACGGCGGCAAAACGGAGATCGTGCAGCTCCTGCTCGACCATGGTTTGAATGTCAACACACAGGGCGGGGTATGTGGATGCGCGTTGCAGGCGGCATTTTACAGCGGCAAAATGCAGATCGTCCGGCTCTTGCTCACACGGAGCGGATGTCAACACGTAGGGCGGGGTATGGAAATGCGTGTTGCAGGCTGCGTCTCACGGCGATAACACGGAGACTGTGCGGTTCCTGCTCGAAAGCGGTACAGATGTCAACACGCAGGGAGGACAGTACGGATGTGCACTGCAGGCGGCGTCCCACGACGGCCACACGGAGATTGCGCAGCTGCTGCTTGAACATGGCGAAATGTACAGAAGTGTGTTACAAGCTACATGCACTCAAGGCAAGACAGCTGCTTTGCAGTTCCCCCTCGCAATGGGTGCCGCTGTCAATGCTCAAGGGGGATTGTACGGCAGTGCATTGCATGCAGCGTGGTGGTACGGAGACACCACTGACATCGTACAGCTTCTCCTAGACGATGGCGCGAACGTCAACGCACACGGCGGACCATATGGAAGCGCGTTGCAGGCCGCATGCAATGAAGGTAAGACAGATGTCGTGCAACTCCTGCTCAAGCGCGGCGCGGATGTCAACGCACAGCCTTTCAACGGATCATCAGCATCTTTTCCCCTTCGGCCGTGCTCCGTTCTCCGTGCCCAAAACGTCACCTCTTCTGTTCTTCTAGTCCTGCACTGGTGGCTAACATGCTTGTAGACCACCATCCATTCTGTTGGCGTCCAATTGAACACTTTTAGATGACATGCTGAACCAATTTTCCTGTCGCAGAGGATCTGCATGCGTGCCGCTTGAGCCGATCGATATCCGAGTAACCGATATCCGAGAAACCGACCTTCGCCGCCGCATCAGTGATAAATTCCTTTTCTCGTTCAATCAACTCACCGTAACTTTGTGCTTATTCAATGTTGGACTCTATGTCTTTTTTTGGTGATAGTACTGTCCCATGCCCCCCCATGCCCCAAGGGGCTGTCGAGATTCGAATTTTGGATAGGGGGTAGGGGGAGGTTTTGATTAAGGGCTTAAAAAGCTTTTCATAGTAGATTTTAAACTAATAACTTAGGGCCTGATCGTGTGCACTAGAATTTCCTTAGAATTGCCTTAGAATCGGCTCATCGGGTAAGATCCGTGGTTAAAATAGATGGACGGCATCAGTGCCGAGCAAACAGCTATATATAGTGTCACTTCATGGTCTCCGCTTTCAGGTGTGCGCGGCTAAAGGAGAGCTGTGTGCGTGCAGATTTGAGCGGGGGATGCGGCCGAAGTTTGCCCGAAGTGCCTTCGAACCATCGCAGCATTGATCCGTGACTGGAAATGGGATTTTCCGGCGTGGGGTGACGGAGTGTGACGCATGACATGCGGAACTCATCACTCATGCGACAGCCATCGGTTACCAGAATAGAGCCGATCCTAACGGGATTCTATGAAGATTCTATAGCACACCGGATAGAATCTATAGAATCGGTAACATTCTGGTGACCGGCGGAAATCAATGGCAGCCGGATGATCCGCGGATGACATACGTTACTTTCCGTCACGGGATGCCGGATGATCGGATCGCCTTCTAATCATGCATCACTGCGCTGGCGCGAAGACAGTTCGCGACCCCCATGAAATTACCCCGATCCCGCACGGAATTCGGCGACAGCCTGGTGTGCCGGAGCCCTCGGCCATCGTGCCGCGCATCTATTTTAAGCACGGATCTTACCCGACCAGCCGATTCTAAGCCAATTCTAAGGGAATTCTAGTGCACACGATCAGGCCCTAATAAAATCAGCGGACCAATGGAGAGACATAATTTCCGATGTGGTATCGATGAGGTTAGGGGTCAGAATGTTGTCATTTAAGTGTTTTGTAGATACGCGTAATGAAAATAGTTTTAAATTTTGCTATATCATGTGGTGTCTTTTCAGTGTTTTTTATCTAGATACAAGGAACTGGTCCCATCCCCTTATATATGTTTAACAAAGTCATAGGTTGCACTTAGTTGGATTGAACTGGGTTCAGTTTGATATTCACTTCAGCGCTGGCAGTGGAGATAAATTATCAGACTCGGCTACAAATAATGCAGAGGCACAACCTCTGATTCCCTTTGAGTGTTCAAACTATTTCAGTCTCTTAAGGTTGTCTCCCTCTGCATCTCTCTTCTCTAAAAAACCAAAGGTTTTTCCAACACCATCTTCAGAAAGTGCCGCCTGAGCGCACTCGGGAAATTGGGTGCCTCGCCGCGGCCGCCTTTGTTTCCATGTGGTGAGAGCCATCTGTCAATGTAAGCGCCAGGGCAGTGTCTGTTAAAGTTTGTTAGAAGGGTGACGTCAAGTGCCGAGAATGCCGAATGATGATCACCTGGGTACTGTCCTTCCTTCCCGCCCCCGGGACGGAAGCAGTCCTTGGCGAGGTGCCCCGTCTTCCTGCACTGCGGGTTGGTGCATCTCAAGTTGGTGTTTGGACCGCCCCCGCGGCCACCACCGCCATACGCAGCAGCCATTGCTTGAGTATAGGCTGCACCAGTACTAGCAAAAGCCGGCGGCGCGTTGACACGACGATCCCACAGGCGGAGTCTATTTTCGACCTCGGCCGTCGTGGTCAGGTTGTCGAGCCCAGCGATGACGGGGTCCCAGGAGTTCAGGAGCGCATTGATGAGAATGCCGCGGAACTGCGGGTCAGTGATACCACCACCTTGATGGTTCACTGCTTCCTATTTCGCCCGTATGTCTTCGATAAAAGTGCCAAAGTTTGCTCCGTCAGTGTAGTGAGTGTCACGCAACTCGCGTTCAGCACTGACAAGACCAAGGTCGCTCTTAACGTCGAAGACAGAGGTGAGCGCCTTGTACGCCTGCGCAGCGGTCATATCGTCCTTGATGCCGTAGCCAATGGGGTTTTGGACATTGCTGATGATCATCGACTGGGTGTACCCATCGCGCATATCCCATTCCTCCTCAGACGGGTTCTGGAAGTACAAAATCATAGTACAACAGCCCTAGCTACTCACTATGTTTTGAACCTGGTCCTAGAATGCCTAAACTCTGCGTTCTATGTTATGGATGGAATCTGCTGATAAATAACTCAGAAATGTGATTCTCACGTTGCTTCGATATATTTTCCCATAGAAAGTTTGACTTTGAGTGCCATGAAACAGATGGCTGCTTACCACCCTAATCCCAAAAGTGATAGGTTGAATGGAAGAATGGGGTGAAATCCATGTAGAGTATAGTAAGGTGATTGCCTGGTTGCTCAGCTAAATGTGACTTGGTATGCGAAGACTGCGGCAGTAAGCTTGAGAGGCCACAAATTAATGTTTCCTTCACAGGCCCTGATGATTCATTCACGAAGAATGAAGTGGCTGTGTTCAACGACCCCGTTGGCATAAGGGGGGCTTGAAGGGTAACTTGTGTGTGGATTTGGCATTCATGGGATGATCAAACATGTGTTACAACTTGGTTGTGCATGTGCAGCTAAAAGAAACATAGTTGTATGGTTTCTCCTCATTTCCACAATGCTCCTTCTTGGTGTCTCTGCCAGATAAACAATTGGAGAATATATTGTGGAAACATTGAAAATAGTCCTAAGGTGGGAGAGAATGCCCTGGTGCTTTTGCAAAGGAGCTCAGGGCTCTCCATGCTAATCCAAACAAATGCAGGCTGTCACCAAACAATGTGCCGAGATTTTGCACCAAAAAAGTGTTTTGACCACTGTGCAATCATTTCAAGCCGGATTTTGACGGCGTCTTGCTGGGAGGATAGCCAGCGAAATATGGGTTCAAACTGTCACTTCAGATATATTTTGAAGGCCCTGGTGCTTTTGAAAAGGAGCTCAGGGCTCTCCATGTCAATCCAAACAAATGCAGGCTGTCACCAAACAAATCCATGTGAACCTCGGCACAATGCACCGAGATTTTGCACCAAAACAGTGTTTTGACCACTGTGCAATCATTTCAAGCCGGATTTTGACGGGGTCTTGCTGGCTATCCTCCCAGCAAAATTTGGGTTCAAACTGTCGCTTCACATTTATTTTGACGGCCCTGGTGCTTTTGAAAAGGAGCTCAGGGCTCTCCATGTCAATCCAAACAAATGCAGGCTGTCACCAAACAAATGCACGTGAACCTCGGCACAACGCACCGAGATTTTGCACCAAAACAAGGACGAAGATGTGATAAGAATAATTGGTCTGAGTTTCGAACTATGAGTCAAATTTGAGTGGAGAATCATGATAATCGCATTTACGGCAGAGCGACTGTATGAACGTTGGAGAAGCGAAGAGATCTGGAAGAGCAACGATAGGACCAGGGTAGCTGGGGTGAGTTTGGAACGATGAATCAAAGTTGTGGGGATAGACGGATGTATAGCAGATCGAATGGTTGATCCTTGGAGAGCAAGGATAATGTGGAAGAGCAAATATGGGATAAGGATAGTCAGTTTGAGTTCGGAAAGATGAATTTTGAGTGGGGAATTAGATGAGCCGTCCAACACCATGGGTTCGCGTGCAGTTGGTCCAGAAATTTTCTTTGACTGACATATTCTCCCGAGAGCGTACAATCCCCGGCCGCGTCGCTGGGCATATCTAGCTATCTCGTATCCACTTCACCGTTGGGTATGACATAGTACTCCAGTAGAAAGGCTTATCTAAATGGTCATAGGAATGCCAAGCTCAAATGGTCTAAGCGCCTTCTCCGAAGCTACTTGGTGCTATGTAGACAATACGTCGACGGCGCTACGAGACTATGTTGCAATTGACTATTTTTATCCTACAAAGTCTTGGGGCGGTGCTACAGTGAACAATATTGCAGGGGGATAACTATGCTACTACAAGAGCTAATCCAGCTACGTAGCGCTACATCCTCATCCGAATTTTTCCTGATGATGGTTCAGTAACGTGCGGGCCCGGGCTTTCTGAGTCCCATCGCCACCTCCCATCGCCTATATGTACGCGTAGAGCCGTTGCCATCGTTGCTTGACACGCATGCCGTGCAGGGATGTGCGCTCTCGATTCTCGCAGTGTGTGCGGTCTCAATGTTGTTCATGATACCTACCTACCACTGCTGCTTTCCTAGATCTTGCCACCAATTCACCGAGCTCTTACCACCCAGTATACAGCGAATTGTACAAATTTCCATCTATTTGTCTCCTATTCCTTGCCACCATCCCAGGGTTTCCATGGTGCTAAGCGCGTTCGGATGGCAACTTAGTGCGTTGTACTTATGACGTGTCGGTGCAGCGCAATATCCTTTCGGCTCTCACCAACTCAATCGCAAAAATTGGTTTCTGTCTCTACATACTTGCAGGATCAACCGATGTTCTGGTATCTCCATGTGTGCCGGTTTTCCTTTATTGCGCGCTCGGCGTCTGCTGTGCATTAATTAATTTAACCTGTGACTGCCTCCTGTACGGTACGCCCGATATGACTGTCCTAAATTGAAGATACCAAAAGTAAAAAGAAGTCCCCAGTAGTTAGTTTCTCACTAGCCTGACAATATGTGCCGAGATCTTGCTGAGAGCCATCATTTGTGGAGTCCTGTCCCCAATATCTAGGTGGTTTTAATGCGTGACGACGCGATACCATATACTCTTTCACGTACATCGCAATCTAACATAGTAACGTCAATGGGCGTTAGTAGTATCTGAAAATACATGCCCACATTATCGGAACTCTGTGAATCGAATCCAAGGACGTTGAAATGCACACCGAGGGCCCAAATAAACGTCAGAATATGTACTCGCAAGCACCATTATCATGAGGCTGAAGAGGATTTGGACCGGCCAAATTGATCGCTCTTGTGCAATTTGCTCGTTCATTGCACCGGCTAGGAAGAGGGCCATTCTCATAGCCCTGATCACTGCAAACATGTACAGCCATTCAGATCGCGCTTGGAGGCATTATTGCGCTTTCCAAAGCGCAATTACTGGTTCGCATTTTGAAACGCGCGACACTATTGCCTTTGCAATGGTGCACATTCTGAGCCGCGTGACTTGAAATCCTGCAAACCATTTTCAATGCCAATGAAGTCCCAGGGCCATTTTCTGAGCCGCGCGTGTCAGGAATGGATCCTCACCGCAGAGCAGCAGAACGTCCAGCTTCAAGACTCACTGGACTCCAAATAAACCGTCCGAGACCTCCTCAACTCGTTCCATGCTCCCGCGCTCTGCTTCTGTGGCAGACTTCTTCGATTCGTTCGAGAGTCACCGTAAACCTGTCCTTCTTTCTATCGACGCATTACATCGCATTCAGGTCCCAGAGAAAACAACCATTGAAGTTTTGCGTGCTCGAATTACTCAATATGTCTTATCGGGACATTGTACTCGATTCTCGCAGTCACATCCTTCAATTTCCCTTTCCAACGGATAACACTACCCCCAGCAGGTCGAGTACCCGAGGCTCTTGTGCCAGCGCTCCAGGATTCCGGGGACCTCGTCGCTAACCATTAATGAGGTGCGGGCATAAATACATTGCCGATCTCCGGTGCATTTGGAATCGCCCCAACTGAGCGCATCGAGAAGAGGGGGACCGGGAGTCCCATATTTTGCATGCATTTCAAGATCCCTTTGGCTGTGAGAAAAACAAGCCTTTGCATTCACAAATGCGTGCCGGCGCATGAATTTCCAATGCCCGAGATGCGAATGACGCGCCGCGCTGGTTCTCGGCCTCCAGCCTGAATTTCTCAACGGGCGCTTTGTCCGCGGCAAGTCAAACAAGTCGTGAGCAGTTTCCCCCCCAAGAATAGCCAAAGCCGTTGAGCATTGGTTGCACTGAGAGCAAAACAAGCCCTTGCAATCCCAAACACGTGCCATTGAGTTCGGTGCATCAATTTCCATGGCCCGAGGTGCCGCTATTGGCTCGAATGATGCGCCGTGCTTGTTCTCAGCTTCCAACCCGGATTTCCGAACGGGCTCTTTCTGTTGCAAACCAGACAAATTCTGAGCACTTTCCCCCGCAAGATGAGGCTAGCGTATGTGCACGCCTGCCACCCTCGGGGAGGTGAGGCTATGAGTGGAAGTATCTGTCAAGAAATTTGATACCACTGGCGGTTAGTTCAGGACGTATACAGGCGATGAGGAATTACGGAGTTAGACAAAGCGGAGGTCAACAGGTGTTGGTGACCGCGGACGAGGGGAAACAGCCAACCTTGATAGGCACAAGGTATTGTCTCCAGAACGTGTGCTTGTGTGGGCGCCACGAGTCTTTTCTGATCAGAGAGCTCTGCTGTACACCCTTCCCATCGACTGGCAAGCAATCCGTCGCGGGCAAATGGTAAAAGAGACGGCGCTGTGGACGGAGGTCTTGACATGCTGCAATCTTGACACAATATTGAGGGGTCTAATTGCCATCGCCGTCGTGATTCCGAGCGAAGTGTTTAGCCAGGGAACGAGGAGGCACATACATGAGCTAGTATGTACAATACGAGATTTTTAAACAGGTGAAGGGTGGGTGGGATAGCAAAATAAGAGCGCTGGCGAGACCAAGTGAGAACTACAAACAGTTGTAAGTGAGGGACTGCATACCTGGCGAGACCGAGTGAGAAGCTGAGGTTCTACTCGGCTCGCCAGGGTTTATATAGCGTGCGGGCCAATGGCCCCCGCGTTGCGATGGCCTGGACCTCGAGCCCTTTGTTCAGTTGACTGAGACAAAGGCGGTCAATGCAAGTCCCGAAGGACAAAAGCTAGCCGCTTACCCGAGGGAGCTGTGATACCCGAGAGGTGGTCGCGCTCCTGCGTCCTCGTCGCGACCTGAGTCGGTGAGGACTTCTCGGGTAAGCTGCTGTTGCGGGACTGCGTGCAGAGACTTACTCGTCAATTAGACTTGAGTAAACCTCGTTTTAAACCCGACTAATTGCCATCGCCGTCGTGATTCCGAGCGAAGTGTTTAGCCAGGGAAAGGCCCGATGGGCCTGCGAGTATATTGGGAGTGCGAGCGAGTGCCGAGGAGGCTAAAGAGGTAATGGAAGGAGATTTGTGATGAGATATAGATGTTGGAGGTGCGAGCGCGAGCTCAGGAACGCTCGCGGGCATGGAGCATCGCTTGCAGTAATATCGGGTGCTTCCTGATGTATATCTGGAAGGTGTCCGATGCCCAACGACCGGCGGCTTGGATGATGTGCGGAGGGGCGCCGTCTTCCGCGAGTGCTGTGGCGCCGCCGGCTCGCATGGACTGCCCTGCGATGCTCGTGTCGGAGAACAGGCGGCGTAGACGGCGCATGAACCAGGTGCGTGTCGGTACCGTGCCATCGTCGTGGATCCACAGGAAGGGATTGAGGGGGTGGCGTTGGTCGCGTGAAGCGAGGTATCGACGGAAGTGGAGGTGTGCATCTGGGTCCGTGATGATAATGTGGTTGCCCTCGAAGGACGTATCTGCTTTGTGTGCGGGCAGCCAATATTCGTACTGCGTGGCGTCCACCGTGACGGATACACGTTTGGTGTATTTTCGCGGGTTGCGTATGCGCGGGTTGTCCGGCATCGTGAGTTCGCCAAGCCGTTGAAGCGCGCGAAAGCCGGAGAGGAGGATGGTGAGGAAGAGGAGGTCGTCGTGGGAAGGGGATGGTGGGAGGGCGGTGATCGCCTGTCGGAGTTGTTGGCGTGAGAGTGGTGATTTCCGTTTCGTCGCGGTGCCGCGGAGGCGTTTACAGCCTTGGAGAGTTCGCGACACCAGCATGCTCTTCCGTATTTCGCGTACTTCGGGAAAATGGGCTTCGAGCTGGTTACAGATACCTGAGAGGTAGGAGTCGACGGATTTTGGATTGATATGATGGCACATGAACACTGTGTAAAAACTCAGTGTCTCTGCAGTCGGGGTAATGGGAAATTTGTGAAGTCGGCAGAACTCAATGTACGAGTTGAGGGCGGAGCCATACGTGTGCGCTGTAGATGTGTCGATGGCGGCGCCCATGGCGACAGCTCGTTGATGGACAAGCTGCTCCATGGTCCAGGCCGCACGGGTTGCCTGGACTTGACGTGCGATGTGATCATTGTGCGGCAGGGGTGGACCACCTGGGGTTCGTTTTGCTAATTGATCATTCGCTCCTGAAGACGTATACCCTAGTAACTAGTGTAAGAAGTAGCCAGTAATTTCTTGGTATTTTCTGTGATTTTTCCATGTTTTTTTACAGTGGCTGCACAATAATTTCCTTTTTTGGCCACAACTGACGGTGGGGAGCGACAAAGTCCCCCAAGTTATTGAAAGTTATTGAAATATGCTTAGAACTGCCCCTACCCTCCCAAACTCCAAAGGTATTGATAATTATGCAAAAGTTATTCCCATAATTATAGAAGTTAGCCTGAAATGACTGTATTTCCCTATAACTAGCGCAGGGATCGGCCTTCCGTCCCCCCATTAACTATAGGGCTGGGCTGGGATGTATAGGTGTTGAAATCCCTTCCCAAGGACAAAGGTGGCAGTGCCAATTTTCTTGATCACCAACCACCATCATCCATTGGACTTGTCACTGCGAAAAAATTCTGTCCCAACCATGCCTCTCTTTCCCAAGACAGTTTCTGGCCTGAACAAGTCTCAGCTCCTCTCCGCTGCGGCGACTTTCGACTTCGATGCCACAGGCACGACAGATGCTCTACGGAGGCCAATAAGGCGGCGATTATGGCCAATCCAGACCATTGCCCCCTTTTCTCGAAGAAGGATCGCGATGCCTGGGCCACAGCGCACCGTAGCGTGACCCTATCGGACGGAGGCACCACTGGCACTACAGAAGCCCACGGGCACCCAAGCCTGGGTTCGCTTGTTGACACTCTGTTGCCCGACAAGACCTCATCTCCCTCGGTGCAACGAGCCCGTCTTGCCGAAATCCAATCAGAAATCCAGCGCCATAAATCATGCATCGAGGCCCTCGAGCTAGAGGAGCGGGAATTAGACTCCAATCTAAAGCCCATTATTTACCCCGTCCTTACTCTTACACACAAGACTTCTAGAGCAGTGACGCACCATCTAGGAGTGTCGGGGTAGAGATTTAAAAAACAGCCGCGAGAGACGTAACAATGTAATCACCGCACAACAAAACCAATCACGGCACTTAGAAGAGAGATTTCCAGGAATTCTTGGCGAGGGCATCATGATGCACAACATGGTTGCAATTACCATGCATGAAGAGTGTCCTGGAACGAGGATGTTAAACATACGCCTCGACAGCCTCGCTTCTATCACCATTGACGTCCCAGGGGGCCTCAACAGGAAAGCCGAATTATTTTCAGGATTTAAATAGCAAAAAGCTGATCTGGGGATCTTTATCCGTCTGATCTCGAATATAACCCTCGCTTATGGGTGAATATGTCAACAGCTTATTAATACCGTTAATCATGATGCAGGATGCCTCGATCTGCAGAGCTTTGGAATTTTGAAAAAATACCGTTTTTGGTGGAGCAGTATGTGATTTTCTCAACCCATTTTTTTTCAGTCCAGAAATGATTATTTTAGCGCTTGGGCACGGTTTTGTGTTTTGAGGTCCGAAAATTTTGTCCCTTATGTAACGTTCCCATGCACCAATATGGTACTGTGTCCTCCAAATTTTTGTGGCATGCTCAGGATGCCAATGCGGACTCAAACAAGGTCCCAATGAATGCATCAACGCGATTACGGCCTCGGAGGACGTGCCCAACCGCCGTCAAAACCGTGACTTGGTATAGAGACCTATCTTCTTAAGCATGGTTGAGAGGTGAAAGCCAGCACGATTCTGAGCAAAATTGTCTCTTGATTTCCCGTTGCCGCCCTCGTCATTGAGCCTGTGGAAGCTCTTCATTCTAAAGGGAGGCAGTGCAGTGGGCACTATATTCCATCCGGTCCGAGTCAATTACAACGGCAATTCCTGGGACAGACGCCCAGCCGCCATCAAAAACGTGACTTGGTATGGAGACCTGCGGCATTATGGTAGAAAATCTGTTGCACAGCGGCATGCACATCTTCTGTCCAAAAAGTGCATCTAAACTTGTTTCTCAGCAGCATCTCAATTTCGATTGCAGCTGTCAATGGATTCACCTTTATGACCATCCAGAATGCCAACCCTTTGACTTTGCCTCCAACAATAAGAGTGTATTTGATTTCGTTTTGATGGAGATTTTTTTGAGCGAGATGGCCCGGGTTGTGGGATTTTTTGAGATGAAAGCGAGAATATTTTGCTCCACAATCCATCACTCCCTTCACATCTCGAAGTATCCCTACCGCCTTTCACAGACTTTGAAAGAACATCGACACCGACACGACACACCAACCCGCCGCCTCCCCGCTCTTTCAACTCTATTTTTCGTCCGCTAATGTGTACCCAGACCAATGAAAGTACAGATTTGGACGGTTTGTGGAGCAAATCATTTTGTGAGATTTTGTGAGATTCAGTTTGCATTAAGCGAGAAATGCCAAGAAAATAGGATTTTTAGAAATTTAATACACTCTATATTGATTCTTTTCTTATAGTTACAGAATCAGTATGATTGAATATCATCTGATCAGTTGTGGTGTGGTACAATGCGAAAAATGTGCCTTCATTTGCGTCCTTCTCGGCCTCAGAGGAGGCTACTCTGACCGGCGGTGTGATCGGGAAAGCTGATCAATTCAATTTTGGGAAGTAGAAAGCTATGACCACTGAAACAAACAAAGCACAAAAAAGCACTCCTGTGTGCAAACGGCACGTCTCGAAGTATTTCAGAGAGCAGCGAGCACACCAGTGAAGGTAGCGAAGCAGAAGTCGAGGGCGCACGCATGTTCCGTGCCCACGGACATGCGTCTGGCAGTTGTGGGTCTCGGCAAGAGATCGGCACCTTTTTTCCTTGTTCACGGCGGATGGGCAACCACCGGAAAGGGCAGGAATCACGCCGCCTCTTTTAACAACGCGAACTCTGAGAGCGCGAAAGTGGCGGCACCGTCGTTCCTCGCAATGAGGCTAATTTGATATGATATCTAGCTTTTCCCCCGCCATCAGGCTATTATCCCAGGAAATCGGGTGGCCAGTGAGGGTATGAGTGCCGTCATCTCTTTCTCTTGATTGAACGCACCAGAACATGTAGGACCACTAGGAGACCCGAGGACGCGACGCGGCTGTTTGTTTGGCACCGCCGGATCCGGGATCACTTCAAGTTATGTAATCTGCCGAGCTGCTGCCGGTGAAGCACAGCCGCTGGTGTTTCGGTACTTCAAGCTCCGAGATTTCCTGCCCCAACTGAACTCCAAATTGTTCCTAATGCCAACTCTCAAGCTCGCGGATGGCAGCAACTTGGTGGAGCTAATGCTAGGCCGAACTCGCACCGTCGGCACCGAACTCTGCTCAAAAACGAAAATTATCTATATTGTTTTCAAAATAGCTGTAAAATGGCAGTGACATTCGCTGGAAGTCACCAAAAGCCAGCGGAGTCTAGCGGTCTTCAGCTAGGGAATCAAGCCTTTGAATTTTCTAGGCTATCCTCTGCTTCGACAACAAAAGCCCAAATACTGCTGTATTGTTGAAAATGAATGGCCAGAATAATGTATCTATACAATGAAGCAGAGAAACCCCACCAACAGCGCCTGAATAAAACAACATGCTCACGGGATGAAATCCCCAACATGAACCCCTTCTCATCGACGTTGTACAGATTCTCGGGCTTGATGTTGTACGGGGCAGCGTAGGCACGCGCAAGCTACTGAAGGTTTCACCGTGGTGGCAGCGTAAGGGAAGAACAGCGCTGGATTTTGAACTCACTCAAATCGATGTCAAAACAGCATACCTCTACGGCGCTATCGATGAAACCACCTGGATGGAACAACCAAAAGATTTTGAGGAACTTGGCAAGGAGGACTGGGTATGGGAGCTAAAGAAGGGATTATACGGCATGAAACAAGGCGGGCGGCTGTGGAACAGTGTATTGCTACGGCGTCCTGCGCGTTGGAAAACCAGCGGAATTCTGCTTGGGAATGTCCACCAGACCACAGGAAATGGTGTATGGGTGGTGGAGTGACACAGCTGGTGATCGGTAAGATCCAAGGAACAATAGGGCTCAGAATATTTTTGTCTACGCTGCTGGTACTAGGGCCGGCGGCGACGGGCGCAGTTTCTGCAGCGTTGGTCACTCGCGCTAATTAGTATTCCTTCAACCTGAATTGAGTTCCTGGGGCATAGAAATACTCAATAATACCTTGGCATCCTTCATTAGAGTGCTTCTAGTCAATTATGATATTTTTCAAGTGTGTTTCGCACTCAGTGCCCTCCAAAATGCTGCACACTGCAACCACCCCAATGTGTGGTCAGTAGGATGGGTATTCTGTAATTTAATGGAGGTTTTGAAGGTCTTACAACTTTCTTTAACATGAGGTTTACCGCGGCAAATCCCTGCACTTGCGCAGCAGCACTGCGGCAGTGCGCGGCAGGGGCGTCATCCATGTGTCAATGGGGGCAGTGTATTGTATTGTTTAGATCAAGGTCATGCTCTTCACAATGCAGTCCAATGTACTTGTACACATCTGAAGGTGATGCGCAGCCTTGTTACCCGAATCCTCATGAAGTCTTTCGAAGCCGCTTGCCGTGGCCGCTTCCGCCAGTAGCTCACCGGACAGAACCTTTAGCCCTCCTTCAGAAACAACCAACTATAGCTCCCAGATATTTCCCCTTCCTGCTACCGGCCCTGCACTCCGCTCCCGATCCAACACGCATCGATGTGGTTCAGCGGGGTGGGCGAGTATCAAACCCGTCATCTTGCAGGTTCGCTCCTCCATGGGTGCCATAGGAAAGATTGGGGCGCATGGAGCGATCCCCCCCGGCGCGTTTGTCGACCTGTGGCAAAATATCTGGCCACGGGTCCATTTTATCAACGAATACGAGGAGAGTTTCTCTGGAAACGACACTCAAAATATGCTGCTAAACTCAGCCGTCACCCCAGGTCCTGGTTGGCCGATAATATCCATGGTTGTTGTTATGATCACTGGAATATTGGCGACAATCAAGCTGAGGCAACACTGGGTCCGAAACGAGATCAGCCCACGCAGAAAGGGGTGTAACGAATGATTACTTCGGCTATAGCTCTTACCCAACTTGTTCTTACTTTACAACCTGTATCGTCCACAGTAGATTTAATTTTGATTAACCGGCTCGACATGACGGCTCTTCCGAGGGTCGCCGGGAGTTTCAGCCGGGAAAGAACTACGCATATTTCCTGCGGTCTGACAAAACATTACTAAGTACATAGCGGTCGGATATTTGCCGTCTGAATAGCGACGCGACCAGCCTCGAGTACACCGCTCCGTACACAGCTCTCATGCTCATGCCCAAGTGCAGTATGTACCGGTTACACAGGAGCTTTAAGGAGGATGAGGCCAGACTGGTGGAATTTAACATATGCAGTATTGTCCGGTACAAGTCGAAAATCGAGGAGGAATATAAATGTAGATCAGTTTCGATCCAAGAACCCAAACGAAAGGGAAAGACGCACCCAAAAACATCACAGAACTGCCAAAGGGAAAGGCAAATATGTCGAGTGCAACATGGAAGTTGAACAGCGCTTGAGCTTGCTAGAGGCAAGGAGTCAGCAATCAAACTTATAGACATTTAAGCACTCACAGACTCGACGCCACACTTCACAGTTGCTGGAGCGCAAATCGTCGAGAATTCTAAGCAGGTGTTATGGAATGGGGCAATTCCACAAGTTCACTAGGAACCCGTTAGCTTTCCGGTGTAAACGCGAACACAATAAGCAAACAAGCTGCAGGCTCGTTACCACTTATTGTGTGAGGGTGTCCTGGGACTTGACGAGTGCGAGACGTTTGTCAAGGCCGTTAGACGGATTTGTCCCAGGCTTCGACGAGTGCGAGACGTTCGTCGAAGCCGTTAGACTGAGGGCAAGGCAATTAAGCGAAGCGCGAGGGTGCGTTTAGAGCGAAGAGTTGCAGGTTAAACGTGCGTAATATTGCCTAGTACATGTAGTTTATATACTGAAGCGTAACTATGGGAATGTAAAAGTGGAGAAGGTTGGAAATAAGGATGGTTGGTATCCAAAGATACCAAGGATGTTGAAATAAGTATGAATAAGTGGTAGGTGAGAGGGAAGTAGGGATTGGCACGGACTGAGGCAACAGAAAAATGAAATAGACAAAACATTGTGAACTCACGGTTGTTGAGTTGAGAATGACTATATCCGTGACAGCAGGTTGAATGAGCAATGAAGATTCCAAAGGCCAAATAATAGCACACCTCCGTCTGCTGCACAGCGAAACATCTCGGACGGCATGCGCATCATATTCCCCGCAAAATTGCGGAAAGGAGAAACAGCTAGCATACTACACGAGCGCGAAACAAGAAAAAGCCAATGTTGCCAAAAAGGTTAGACAGAACGCCAGAGAGGACGGAAAATCAAGGGAGAGAGGGAGAGGGCGTAACGGATGAAATCCCGACCAAGGCACGACCTGAGCCTTGAAGGGAACGGACTTACCTACAGGCTGCTTATGATCCCAGCCAAGTCTGGTGGTGTCATTTTATGCACTCCGCTTGCCGATGCTGCGCGAGTGATCCTGAGTTCAAACCTGGGTCAGACCATGTTTTCTCTTGTTCGTTGTTTTTGTTTCTTGACGTTGTTTTCATTTGTCTTGATTTTATTTCACAGAGACCCCAGCAAGTACAGAGCAAAGAGTCTAGCTGATATCCTTCGCTGTCTAAGTAGGTCATCTTGCTTGTCTTTTGAATGTCTTGGGTATATCTTGGTGTGTATTCTCTGCAGCGGCCAAAGGCCAAAAGCCCTTCTGGCGGCTCAATGCCTTCCACCGTTCAAGAGTTTACAGCCTTACGGGGACATTTTTTTTTCTGTTTGAACATTTTTCATCAGAAACGCTACCGTGAGCTCAGTTTTGATCCAATTCTCCTGAAACCGAGTGTGTTAGAATCGTATTGAAAATCTGCAATAGCCAAAATACTGGTCATAACATGCGGTACTAGTCAACTAGACCACTCTCCAATGTGCCCATAGCCAAAATGCTGTCCATAGCTCCATTCATAATGATTCTTTGTAGTGTGTGAATATTACTCGTGGTGTTTCGACCGTAGGAAGGTCGCGGTAGAATATTATAATACGTGTTCGCAGGGGTTCGACCCTTTTTGATTTCTCATCAACAATCCGGCAAGACCCGATGGATTGAGCGAGCTGCGTTTAAACTGCCATACTCTCGTCGAAAATTCCTAGAAATATTGATTTGAAGTCAAAATAGGTTTTATAACTCGATGGCGTCTCAAACTGAGGAGAATGTTGTTTCAATACAATACTTTACCCTTTTTAGTTCAAAGGAACACGGCATCAAACTCGATTCAACTCGAGTCCGAACTCGGACGAACGGAGATCCTCAAGGACAAGCGACGGCATGAGCCTGGAGACAAGTGAGATGCGAGAAACTGGAACGAGGGCGGAAGGGTAGGGAAGGGAGTAAGGTCATCGTGGGCATCACTAATCACGTTTACGCATCTGGCACCCGGTGACTGTACTGAATTGCGTAAACTGTATTTGTTCCTTGTTTACTGATTGGACCCAAACGCGATGGCTGGGGAGCCTAACCTAAAGGTTAAGCAATAATATGAAGAAACCCCTAATGGTAATCTTTTGTCGACTCTGAAACCGTGTACATATTCCCAAGTTCTAAACTCGATTATAATCAATGAACACATTGGTGCAAGCATTACAACAAATGGTGGGGCATGCTGTCCTCAGGATCCGGATGCGACTGTTAATTGCACTTTTGAGCAGCTCCAGGACCTCCTCACGTTTCAGGCTCTTCATCGTTGTCGGAATGCTCGAGGCTGAGGATTCCTGTGACACCGGGTCCTTGATCGCGTGTTGCCTGTGCCATTCCAGCTGAAGCTTGAGGTCGGGGACTGTACTGTAGTTGGGGTGTCGCCGGGAAAGGCTTCTCTGGCTGTCGACGTCCTCAACTGAAGTGAATGGAGTGACTTGGGGGCGATTTCGATTGTGCCTGTCTTGACTTTTCGCTCGTTCCCCGCCAAAGTCCTGTTGTTTGGCAGAGGTGAGCCGTCGTTCACCTGACAGGCGGCAAGCTCTGGGCACATGGGAAGATACTGTAGAGAATCCGCGGCTGATGCTCTGGGGCTCGGAGCTTCTATCTTGTGATGACTCGACGATCAATGACTCCTGTGTGCTTCCTTCATTTCTGCTCCAAATCCAACAGACCTCGAAGTTCCTTACCCTGCTCTCGGAACAGCACTCGGCCTGCTCAAAATTGTCCTTCCTTGGGGAT
Organism: Mycena olivaceomarginata; assembly: GCA_029378375.1. NCBI lineage: Eukaryota > Fungi > Basidiomycota > Agaricomycetes > Agaricales > Mycenaceae > Mycena > Mycena olivaceomarginata. The sequence continues at coordinate 203,743 of JARKIC010000384.1, forward strand.
GGAGTACGAAGCACTTCACCGGTTGCAGTCAACACAACCTCTCTCATTGGACTGACGGCCTGGGGATATAGAATGTCTGTGACCTCTTCTAGAAGTGATCGTGCTGTCTTGTAATCCTCTAGCTCTGGGTATATAAAGTCAATTGAGGCTCAATACTGGCTAAGAAGCGTCCTACCAGCAGATCTCGAGCACTTCACCAGCGCCTCCAACCTCCCACGGGTGAAACGCATAACCTCGTCCCGCTGTTCCAATGCCTCGAGAAGCTCTGTTTCGCGCCGCAGGAAGGCATCCTTTGTCTCCTTCTGCTTCGATTGAATAATCTCATACATTTCCGCTTCTCGACGCTGGTAATGATGGATCTTCCAATTCAGGGATTGAATTTCGGCATCTTTATCCTCTTTCAGCTTATTCAATACCTGAATCAGTTCCATTTCACGCTGACAAAGGGAGTAAATTTCGGCGTCCTTATTACGTATTGCGTCTTGGAATGCCAGTTCTCTCTCCTCTAATTTGGATTTACGCATGAGAAATGTTTGCCGTTCCGTTGCAAACCGTATACGCTCATGTTTCAGGAGCTTTGCCGCCGACGGACGCATTCCTGGCTAGTCATTAAAGAAGTGTCAATAAGCATAGTGGTCTCAAAACAACGACCAACATTTTGAACCAGCATCATTTTCACGACATCGTTCAAAGATTGAGAGTAGTTCCTTGGGAGTGACGGTACTTTAGCACCCCTAAGATGCGAAATCAACCGGTGCAGCCCTTACATCACGTAATCGACCCACTGTATAAGTTCATTTAGCTCACTTTGCGTTTTGGCCTCATGAAACAGGGGCGTCAGAACACAAAGGTGGTAGATGAGACATCCCAAGGACCAAATATCGGATTTATGATCATACATTTTCCCTTGAATCAGTTCCGAGGACATATAATATGGTGTCTGTAGGGTAGTCAGGCGTTATGAATCATAAAATAGGTACGGGAACGTACTCCAACGAAAGTTTCACCAAAGCTTCCTCCATCTAGAACTGCTGCCAGACCGAAATCTCCAAGTTTCACGGTGTTGGTCTCGTCCAGGAGGACTATCGGTAGCGCCGGTAAGAAGCCAATTGATACAGCATGAAACATAACGAGCCATTCTCAGGTTTCAGATCTCGATGCAATATCTGCCCATTCCATTTCATGCCGTTTCTATATTCTCCGGTGTTGTGACAGTATTCCAGGGCCGATAGAATCTGCATGAAATAACTCCAAACAGTGTCCTCAGGGATGTATTCCCCCTGTTCCGCAGCACGCTGAATGAAGGCCGAGAGATCGCCACCTCCGCAGTATTCCGTGATGATATAAAGATATCCAGATTCGTGATCAACATAACGGCCCTGATAGCGGACGATATGGTCGTGCCGTAGGTTCTCCAGTATATGACTGCGACAAGGTTCAAGTCAGTGGTCTGGAGAGGGGTGATTGTGGTTGCTGGGAGTACACTTCAGCGATTAACTGCTTCAGTTCTTGTTCGTTCATCCGCCTGAAATTTATCTCCTTCCGTGCGAATATCTGGAAGACCGTGAGTGCCAATCTTTATGGAATAGTCCGATCCCACCAAACCATCGCTCTTCCGGCGGACCTTTCTGACGATTCCGAATGCCCCGTTCCCAATTTCGTCGAGAACATCATAAAGATCCAGAACGTTGTGCGCCATTCAAGGTTGCCTGGAGTACTTTAGAAAAGGCTGAGTATGCGAAGTTGACAATTGTCCAGCAGTGAGGGGTGTTGTTTCTGGTGGGCTTTTTACTTATAAACGGGCCCGACTGCGGTACCCGACAACATATTCGCATTGTGAGCCCCTCAACTGTAATATAAACATTTTTTGAATTTCCAAAAAAGCTAATTCCCACTCAATTCTTGATTTTCTGGCCCCTCCAGGAACCGAGTGTTTTTCAAGGGACTGTATGAGAGCAGACTGGGTCTCACAGTACTAATAATGCTCAGATTGGCCTAGATTTTTGATACGATGTACTTTGCCGTATCGGAGGGCATGTCGTCCCGGGATTATTCTGACCCACCAAATGATCTTGAGGTAGTTAGAAAAATCGGGCCGCGAGGTGCCCTCCGGATTCCCCGTCCTAATCGAATGAGCTTGCTTTCAAGGAAAACGGTTGAGAATTGAGCTCACAATCGGGAATCTCGTGAAAACTTACAAAAAAAAAAGAAAAACGGGCCGCGCCCTATGTTCCGCAAAGAGCTGTAAACTACGAGGTACAGTGTTTAATCAGCGCGCGTGATTATATTCAATGAAGGTTCCATTACAGCCAATGGCAGTACCGAAGGCGCCAGCCAAAAAATTACTATGGCATCAATAATGGTGCCCTCGAGCCTCGCCGCCCATGTCCACCATGATGCTGCGGATCTGGATCCGCCCCCGTCAATAGAGAGTTTGCGTTGCAGCCATTGGAGCCATCCAGTTTCTGCGCCCTTCTCGTCAAACGGGACCTAGGAAAGCTCTCATGTCGAACATCATACGGTACATTAACGTTCTACTTAATGAACTATCCAATGCACACTAGAGTATTATTGTATTGGCCTAACGCAGTATTGCAATTATCTGTGGTGTTTGTTTCTGATAACTGGAAATTGATTTGCTGATTCAATTGCAGGAAGGAGTATCCGGCCTTTGTCCTATTCCCAAAATCGTCGCACGTCATCCCAGGCGTGACAAGGACTGGATCAGAGCAGACCGGGGTCATGCTACTATGGAGGCAATACACCGAGCCCACGTTCACGGGACATCCCAGAGACTGATTGAGCCCCTGTTGGTTCCATTCCCAAAAGTCAGAACTTGACATGCGCATGAGACTTGAGATTCCCGCGCATGAATCCCCTGCGGTAGCGGTATAGAAGAGGTCGCATTGTTGCCCCGCGGCTGCTCCCTGAGGTTGATCCGTTCCCCAGTTTCCGCACATCTGCCCTGGGCTTGGATCGGTGGCGTTACATTCTCCAGCATACTTTTGAGTGTGTGAGCGCTCAGTCAATGACGACTACACTGCGACTCACTGTGATTCCGCTCCTTCTATCAATGGTTGCTGAGCCGAAGACAGAACAGCGAGTGAGCAGGAGGAAAGTGCTCGCAAGAAAGTAAAGATGAGGTGAAGGTCCAGCCATTCTGTCAGGAGGCGCGCATTCTTGAGCTGTCCTTTATAGAAAAACGGCTGATCCCGGCACCTTTGAGCAACCGAAATCAGGTGAATATGTATTCAATTGAAAGGCGTATACATTTTTTGTTGATATCTTATCTGAACCAGATAATTCCCGTAGCCCTGAACGTTCCCAAACGAGGTCTTGAGGCATTAGAGGGCACACGTGACGACCGATCACCGACGAAAGCATTCCAAGACATCGGAGGAGGCTATCGGCAGTCTGGAGAGGAGAACGAACTAGTACACAGAGAGGAAGAGTGGATTAGAGAGGAAGAAGCATCAAAGCGGAATTACCACATTCGGTCACCCGGTGTGATCGGGCCGAAATTGGAAGGCGACGAGCGAGGCAAGTCGCGCTTCCACAGAGGGGGGTACTTCGATTATGACCTCGAAATCCTGCAGTAAAATTATCAGTATATGAAACAGGAAAGGGGAATACAAATAAAGGTAGAAAAGCGCGAGGAAATTGAGGAAAGAAATGGAAGTAAAGAAAATCAACACTTAGCGGAAACTACGCGTGAAGAGAGTGCCAAAAGATCTTCGCTCTGATGAATTGATCCAGGTACCACATTTCCCTATGCTCGAGGGCGTGAGCAATCTCCTCCGGCGAAAAATCCAACAGCTCGGCCTGCGAAAAATTGATAGGAAGCATCAACTCGAGGATCTGCTCGTAGTCTTCATACTGTTTTTGAACTGGTAGGCGTGTTTGGATATTGTTTCTGAGTGTCATTAGTGGTCCTTAATGATTCCAGAAAGTGATATGGGCACCAACAGCAAAATCCAAGTAGACAGATTCAAAATCCGGACTCGAAAGGGCCAAAAATGGGTGTTTTACCCAGTATCACTTACTGGAATTACTACGCACCAATAATGATGCTCAAAACCGAAATCCTAGCAGAATGCCCTCAGCAGAATTTGAATACTGGGTAAAACACGCATTTTTCGCCATTTCGAGTCTGTATTTTGAGTCCGTTTAGTTGGATTGTAGTTCCGGTGCCCATTATGGCCATATCGAGCCCAGACTTTCGAATCTGTCTACTTGGATTTTTGTTCTCGGCGCCCATATCACTTGCTGGGATTTTGACAAACCAACAATGATACTCAGACCCAAAATCCAAGCAGGAATGCCCTTGGCGGAATTTAAACACTGAGCAAAACATGTAAGACGAAACACGCACAACACGTACGCAGAAGACAAAGGAATGAATCTTATGTAAGGACAAACAGTGGTATACAATGAATATCTCAACAAACACCCATTTTTGGCCCTTGGAATCATTACGGGCTAACAATGACACTCAGAACCAGAATCCAAGCAGAAATGCCCTTGGCAGAATTTAAAGACTGAGTAAAACTGCGATTTCTGATCATTTTGAGTCTGGATTTTGAATCCGTCTACTTGGATTTTGCTGTTGGGTGCGTATATCACTTGCTCGATTTTGGTTGTGGGTGCCCACATGACCTGCTGATTGTTACAAACCAATCATAATGCTCAGAATCAAAATCCAAGCAGAAATCCTCTTGGCAGAATTTAAATACTGGGTAAAACACCCATTTTTCGCCATTTCGAGTCTGGATTTTGAATCCATCTGGTTGGATTTTTGTTCTGAGTGGCCATATCACTTGATGGGATTGGAGCACACCAATAATGACACTCAGAACCAAAATCCAAGCAGGAATGCCCTTAGTAGAATTCAAATACTGGGTAAAACACACCCATTTTTGACCATTTTGAGTCCGGATTTTGAATCCGTCTACTTGGATGTTGGTACTGGGTGCCCATATTAATTGCTGGAATTACTATGCAGCAATAATGACACTCGGAACCAAAATCCAAGCAGGAATGCCCTTGGCGGAATTTAAATACTGCGTAAAACACCCATTATGGCCATATTGAGCCCAAATTTTTGAATCTGTCTCCTTGGATTTTTGTTCTTGGTGGCCATATCACATGCTGGGATTGGAACGAACCAGTAATGATGCTCAGAGGATAAATCCAAGCAGGAATGCCCTTGGCAGAATTTAAATACTGGGTAAAACACACATTTTTGGCCCTTTCGAGTCCGGATTTTGAATCTGTCTACTTGGATTTTGCTTTTGGTGTCCATATCGCTTTCTGGAATCATTAAGGACCACTAATGACACTCAGAAACAAAATCCAAACAGGAATACCCGTAGCAGAATTTAAATACTGAGTAAAACAGCCATTTTTGACTATTTCGAGTGGATCGCCCCATCTGCATGTGCAGCGGGGCCGTAATTCCTGCTTGTGCGCACCACGGCGCAAGTAGCGTACCGCCCCATGTGGCGCGAGTGGCACCCGGGACACCGAGCGAGTATAAAGGGCGAGGGGGGTAACAGGAGATTCGCAGCTCCTCTCTGCCTCGCCTTTCACTACTCGCCAGGTCCGTTTTTATCTTTACCTATTTTATAGCTCTCTGTTGTTCCTGACATTTCACTGCATGCTAGTGTTAAATTCTCTCGCCCGCCGTCCTCTCCCTACCACAATACATACATGCAGCCATTTTGTAACTACTTTCGTAACTACTCAGATGTATTCTTCGCAGGTCCGCGGTCGAATACCATCCAGAGCGCGTCGCCAGCCGCGCCGACGACGCGCTGCGTCCTCACTACTCAACATGTCCCTCAACGCAAGCCAGTTAGACCAGTTAAAATATACAATGGCCATTATTCTCCCCAAAGTGCCTCGGACATTTAATTCGGCCTCGGGCCTCATTGTACGGAATTTCCCGAGGTTCGGCAATTCCCGTTGCCTCGTTTGGATTGCGAACCTCAAGGCTCGGCTTCTGCCGGAAGCTTAATCCCGAGTTGTATGGTGTATTTTCGTGTGGTTCTGGTATGATTTTCAAGAGCAAAAATAACTCTCCGTCCTTCATCTCCCTTTTTCACAGATTCTGACTGTCCCCAGTCAGTAACGTGCTTGAATTCCGCAAATTCCGCGGCATCTCCGTTCCAGGAGATCGCCATGCTTTTATTTCGACATGCCGAGATTCCGATTTTGTCTCCGTTTGACATTGCGTGGGCAAGGTTCCCACTCTTTTTCTGCTTGCTTCCTGGCACCACACCGCTGGCAAGTCCAGTGGTGCGGAGCTCTTCTGTTCTCTCCCCTGTCGTGTTGTTACTCATTTCATCCCTGGGACCCATCCTTTGTCGACTATATGTCGCAACGCCGTTGACTTCATGTCGTGGCCGCCGTTGACTTTACGTCACGGTTCGTACGTCTTCAAGTCGAAATTCCATCGGGTTCACCCAACGTGTTCAGTATCCTATGTTTTGGTACCAGGCCCCTTTGTCCCCTTCTCCAAATACAAGGTCATAGGCCTCTCATTGGGCTCCTGGCCGTTGTTGCGCCCATTTCTGAGACCGCCATTCCCACCGTACGTATTTCCCGTATTATCCTGTTTTCTGTCATTATCCATTCTGACAGGCATTGTCTTGACACAGCCGCAAATTTCTGCATAAAGCGCCACTGCCGCCGCCTCAATTCCCCATTCTGCGCCAAGTCCCCGTTCTTTCGACCTTCATCTAGCCTTCTTTGTCTATATTCATCCTCTCTATCATGCCTTCCTCCTCTTCTGACAACTCTAATGACTCTGGTCGCTCTATTTTCGAGCACCCACGCCCTGCGCCACTGCCATCTACCTCTCGTTCCATTCGCTCTACCCCTGAAGGGTTCGTCCTGCCCCAAATTCCTCCGTCAAACGACCCACTCGTCGTCTCCTACGACGCCCATGGCCACCGTCAGCGGCCTCGCGTCTCCGACCTCCCTCTTGGTGTGGATGATGCTCGTGTTCTTCGTCTGGTAGAACACCGTCAAGTCCGTATCTTGTTTTTCTTGTCATTCTTCTTTTGCTTATTATTTCGCTTTTCCCAGATTCAAGCTAAATGCGCGAACTGCGCCGAAATGGCGATTGAATGCACCTTTTCCGAGGCGGGGATCCCCTGCCCTCCGTGTTCCATCATGGGCATACTTGACTGCGACTGGAACGACCCGTTTTTCTTCATGGAAAACCTCCGGCGCCAACGCGATCTTTACCTCCTTGATGAGCGTGACTCCCTCGTCCGTTCCGTGCAAGACAACCGTCTCGCCCCTGCCCTCTTCGGTTCGTTATCTCGCCTATCTTTTCTGATCTTCACCGCTGACCCCTTTTGGTAAAGAGCGCGAGTTTGAGCGTGTGCAGAACTGGTTCTATGCTGGCGCGCAAGGCGCAATCACTCGGTTTTTGGTGCGTTCGTTTTCTGTTTTCTTCTTTCTCCTTCGAGCCTTACTAATTCTTCATGGTTGGTGCAGCTCAACTCGCGTGCCACCCGTGACATCGCCGTCCGGGGTTACCACTCGCTTGCCGCTGCGTCGACAGACACCTCGCTTCTCCTCTGTTTCATCGCCTTGGTACCGAGTCACACATCCACCCGCTCGTCCTTCAGGTGGTCATGGAGCGCGTGCTGGCTATTATCATGTCCACTTCGACTTAGACACTCTTTTATCGGCTCCCCTTCGCCCCTTTTCTTGAAGTTCTTATTTATTACTTCGACTTTCTTGTATATCTCGACCTCTATCTTGAATATACCGCCCCTCGGGGTTCGTTTGGCGCTCCTTTGTCCCTCTAAGATGTTTCAAGCCTGACGGCGTCGCTTTTGACTCGGGGCCAACTTTTTCCAAGACAATGATGAAACAAATCCATGTTATCAAAGTCCTACTTGTTCCGTCACTTGTTCTCATTGTTCCCTTGCTGCGACGTGTTGTGGTACGTGTCCCTTGTCTTCTTACACCGAATTTTCGCTGACTTCGCAGCCCATCACTTATTGATACTTCCCATCAACTGTCGATTGATGCCCTCGCATTGTTCGTTTTTGACGCGACTCGTTTCAGGAATCGGTTTCAACCGTTTCGTGTTTCAGAATTCGTCCACGTAGCCAGTTCCAACGTTGCCAAAATTTCGCCCATTGTGCATACGTGTTCATCGTGAGTTCGCATTGTCCCTCCCTTTTTCACAGCACTCAACTGTCCCAGTTGACTTTGCTATAAAAAGGCGCACCATGTTCCGCTATTTTCCCCATCTTCTCGAGCTGGTCTCTTATCCTGACTGCTGGTTCAGTCATATTTTCCACCATGTCCACCCCTATTCCTTCCCGTTTATCTCCCTGCGGCGAAGAAGTTGTTCGCAAAATTTTCAAGACTGTCCGTGCTACCAAATATGAGGACCCTGTTGATCAGGACTCATTCCTCATGGGCTCAGCCAATGCTGTGGTAATTTAATGTTGCCTCCTTGGTTATTTCATTAACAGGAATCCAGGATGCACCCGATAGAATTCCGGGATCCTACAGTATGAATTGAGACAGTGTTTGACGATTCAATAGCTCCTTGGCGCATGTAGTTTCATACTAAATTTTAATTCTCTTTCATCTGGACGTCCTCGTCTCCCGAATTCACGGAGTTCTCCTCCATCTGGAGATCCTCGTTGTCGGTGTCAACATCTTCTTCAAGGGACTGCGGACGCGAGGCTCCAATATTTTTTTTTGGTACCAGAATTTTTTGGGTTGGAAAACTAGTCTGGCTCAGGTTCGGCTCAGGTTCAGAAGCGGTTCAGAACCTGACGGCGGGAACACTAACCCGGGCTCCGATGATGATGGCGAGACGGAGAAAAGAAGTCAGCCATCACTCGTTACATAGACCCAATTCTAGACTCCACGATCGTACCTCAGGGAACCCTGGAATACCATCTCGCCGGGGCGCTACTTCGGCACGTCGGCATGTGCACGTGAGGCGCAGAAAAAAAAAAAAGGTGTTTTCACGGAATTATGCAAACGGCTGTAAAGCGCGGAATTTGGACCTGGAAAAGAACCAAAACACTATTTTCGACGTTAGAAGCTAGAAGACACCCAGAATTTTTTTATTAGAGCATTTGCGATGCAGCCATTCGAGCCATCTGATGGCTGTTTGGCGTTGCGCAAATTGATGGCTAATGGCTCGAATGGCGTTGATACTCCCCCATATTTTTGGAGTCATTGAGTTGCCTCCGAGTTGTACAGCTCATGTATGGGTGATCAGTCCAACTCACATATATGACAGCTGGATGGTAGGCCCAAAATAGTTAATTTTGTTGGATTTGGAGGTCTCATGCAGTCTAGGGGCATTCCTTAAGGTCCACGGGTAAGAACACGCTCATTGACACTATTTCTAGCAGAAAAGAGCTCACACTGACTTTATTTATCAGCCATCCATCAGCCATTAGCCATCAGTTTGCGCAACGCCAAACAGCCATCAGATGGCTCGAATGGCTGTATCACAAACAGGCTATTATGTCCTGAACGTGCTCTAAGTTGTGTCAGATCATCAAGTTATTGGGGAGGGAGTGTCCGATAGCCCCTGCAGCATCTGCCTCATCGAGCCCGTGGAAGTACGCGCCGGCAAACCGCGATGACCGCGTTGGAAAACTTTTTTTTCTGGAGATGGGGTGGCGGCATCAGGATCCGGGAGATCGTGCCCTTGTGCACGGCGCTCCGAAATGATCTTCATTCCTTTAACGCGTCCATCCGGCATATAAATTGCTAGGCCATTCCATTCTGAAGCGCAGGATTCAAAATTGCTCCCTTATCCCAGCCGGAAACCCGGCAGAAATGCATTATAATGCACGTGCTAGGCCATGCAATTCTGAAGCACGGCCTTCAAAATTGCGTAGAAAAGCACTCATGTATTCTTGCTCACGTGGCATTAAAATCCGGCCTGAATATGACTGGTGCTCTCTTATCCCAGCCAAACCCGACAGAAACATTATAATCACGTGCTGGCCATTCAATTTTGAAGCACAGTTCAAGTTCGTACGCGTTGTTTCCAAAGTCGCGTAGAATGCGATATGGTCCAATATATTTTGGGATGAGCTTGTGAGCCAAGCCCTTCTCGAACTTGATGTTCTTGGTAGAGGGGTAAACAAGGTCTCCTCTTGCGAAGGGAGATTCTTGTCGCTTTCCATTGGCGCTACGAGTCTGTTTGACACGAGCAGCCAGAATTGAATCATGGGCGGCCATAATAGCCAGTCGGCGCTTCAGAGCGAACGCTGCAACGCCAGGGTACTCGCGGTCGCAGTCGATGTTCCAGAGAAGAGAACGAGGCATTCTTCCATTGTTGAGGAATAAAGACAAATATCCAGAGCTCTCGGAGCGCGTGGAGTTCATAGCGAATTCAATCGCAGGCAGCTTCGAGACCCAGTCCTTCTGGTTGGCATCGATGCATTGGCCTGAGTGACTGTGCGATTGGCGCGTTCAGTAACGCCGTGGGATTGTGGGTGGTATGCACTAGACATGTTCAACTTGGTCCCAACCAAGCTGTGTCAGTGTTTCCAGAATGTACTGGTAAACAATACGTTTCTGGCAGTCAGTTTAATGTGACATGTAATGCACAGATTGCGTGCAGCTGCCTACAAGCTGTCAGCACTTTGGCGGTGTAGGGGGTTTGAGGCCCAGCGAACCGAAAAAATTAGGGGGTTTGAGGCCCGTTGGAGTCGAACGGGTTGTCGCACGCTCGGTTGCTCAAGCGTGATCGGTGTGTGTATACACCATTCCACTATTTGTGCGTGGCTGACTGCCGCTCTCCCCACATAAGCCTCCTCGATTTCCCTGTGTTCATAAGTTCGCTGAGTATCCCCAGCGCACTGTGGCGCAACATCTCCCAGCACGACACCCACCCCGTGTGTAGCTTTTTTCGATGTAGTTCTCGTCGAGGCGCTGATTTGCGAACACAGAGAGAGGGCGAGTGAGTATCACTGGGTTAGTTGTGACGTGGACATTCGAGTAGTGTACGTACGGTGATCGCTGAGGGAGGGCCGAGGGCTCCCGGCACGCCTACCGTACGTAGGGTACGTACGTATGATCTCTACATTCCAGCGGAATCTCGACGACGCGGGATTGACTCGGAAGCCCCTTCACAAGATCGCTCTCGCGTGCGACATCCAGCAGCGGGATGAATATTGGGTTATCATCAGAGTATCCAACACTTTGGCCGTAAACCATATCTACTCCGAAAACGAGGGGGAAATATGCAATCGATAGCCCTTGAGGAGCTGATTCTGAATCCGCAAAGAGCCCGAGAATTCATCGAGCCGCTCTTCCATAAGAATTGCACAACTGTGGCTCTTGTCCAAGCATCTCCGCCACACTAATTACATATATTAGATTCCTAGAGTGCCCGCTTTGCGCAGTCGTGCCCTTTCTAGTGGGGGCACACCACCCACGGCGGCTGCGTGAGTAGGTGGGTTCAAAATGGCAGCACGGAGCATGTGTCCGGACAAAACTTGGGGTCTCGTCGATGTTTGGGTCGATGTCCGGGCGAAAGTTTTCACCAAATTCAGCTGGAAACGATTCCTTCACCTCAAATTCAAGTTCAACTAGTGTGATTCCGCATAGAAGAGTAGAAAGGGTATACGAGGAAATTTAGGAATTTTTTGGGTCGTGGGAGCGGAAAATTACCCTTTTGGGAAGCCTGGGCTAGATCCTGTCCGGACAAAAACAACGCGATCTCGAGGAAATCTATCCGGACAAAAATCTCGGATTTCCGGAATTTCGGGCCCTAGCCTCCAAAGGGATTGCCAGGGGTCCTGTGAACAGCTGCCCGGCGTGGGCGGTGTGACATGAGAGACATGAGGTTTATGGGGGTCTAGATGTGGTAGGTAACCAAAGCTAAAAGCGCGACAGTCTCAGGTAACAAGAGACCAATCCATTTCCCAGCTTCTGAGCTAGACAGGAGTTGAGCGCCTCTGGTTGAGCTGATCGAAAACAGATGGCGCGGACGAGATGGGGTCCGACCTTTGTGCGCCCGAGAGGTCTCAATGAAAATCAGGGATGCGCGGATTGAATTCCCCTTGCGTTCTTCGTGTGGGGTCTAGTATGTTCCTTTCCGAATTCTCAGAGCGGCCACCGCAAGCGTGGCCGTCGCTGTCCCGGTCTGGATCGTCACCGCCACCAGCCGGTCCAGGACACTGTTTAGTGTTCCGGCCACTATTATGAGCCATGTGTTTCTCTACAATTGGCGTATCCCGCACCTCCGTTTCTCCAACAAATTCCGCCTGGCCTTCCTGAACTCCCAGAGCAGCGCCGCGGCAATGCCGAGGTCCGCTACGGCTTACGTCACAAGCCAAATCCTAATAAAACGTAGGAAAATTTGGTGGAATGAATAGATGAACGGCAGGACTTCAGGATGAGGCACGCACGTTGCTGGAATCTTGACTTTCTCGCGCTCCTTGAATGCTGGGAATATGGCGATTATCATGCCACATGCGAGTGAGCCGCCGAACTATGTAACGCGGACAATGGGCATAAAGCGGTGCGCAAGAAGACAAATGTCTGCGCACCGCGACAAGGATCAAGAAGATAATTAAAAGAGTGACAAGGATATTTTGGGTACTAGATTAATATTTTAAAGAGAGAACGGGCATTAGAAAGGATGAAGCACCCACAACCACCAGTATCGGACGACTAGAAAGCTTTGGACCAGAACAGCAATCACGGCGGTGGTGAAGAGGTAAAGCGGGATGGGCTGGAACATTGCAGGTATTCCACAACTGATATTCCTGTGAATTGACGTACCCAGTGCTGGTCAGCGAGGTACACGGGATCACCTACAAGTAAACCGTAGGTGGTTAGCACTCCGTTGATAAATCTGAGACATACTAGCATGAGTTATTGTGTACTATTTAGGCGCTCAGCGTGAGCTTGTAAAGCGCAGAAGGTAAATGCTCACCAGATACACGCAAGCATAGTCGCCCAAAGTAGAAACGGTGTCAACTAAGAAAGCGACCGTCACAAGCGTCTGTAAAAAATTGAGTCCGAGGGAGACTGGGTTCGAGGGAGAAGGAAATACCTTCAACTTCCAATCGTCGTGCTTGAAGTGTGTAAAGTAGTACTTAGCCTCAATGAATTCGGCCATATACAGAAACTAGACCAGACTTGAGGTCGCGTCGGAAACACGGAGAATAAAATTCAGTGCTCACGGAGTTTGCCCAGGTCCCAATGAGAAGTGCCCTGCCAGTCAAGATTAAACTATTTAACTAGGAAGCTAGGGAGAGCGGAGAAGGTTACCCGGTGACGGTGTCAAGGGCCGGGAGAGACATTGCGAGAGAGATGAAGTGCCAATCTTCCACTTCCAAGACTTAAATACGGCCTGTCAGTTTTCGACAGCTGCTTCTATCAATCACCGTTGTCATATGATGCCGTCAAGCTCGTGGAGAATCACTTACGACTACTAGGCGCGAACTAATCATGACGGCATCATCCCGGCATGCAATATAGCGCTGAAGCAGGCTGAAGCATGACCACCCAACATTTTTTCAATTCAGTCCCCACAATGCGGAACGTTGCCCAGGTGACATTATGTCAACGGCTGATTCGTTCGCGCGAGCCTTGCCAGTCAAAATGACCTCCTTACACCATTTTCTACTTACAAATGCTCCGACTGCCGTGGGTACTGCGCTCTGCCGTCGGTATACTGACCGCCACCGCCACCACCACCTAACCACACTATACGGTTAGGGTGGGCACCGTAAGTGCTGTCGGACATATGAAGCAACCCTTAGATCGACCCGAGGTACGTTGACAAATGGATGTCATGTCATTGTGCCGCATCAGGCCGAAGACCCCAGACACGTGCAGTAGAAGCATCATTGCAGCTCACATCTTCCTCGACATATCTCACTCATTTCTTATCCACTCGTGGAGAATTTAGTACTGCAAGAAAGCTCTCAACTTTATCTTTCCATATGTGCGCAGTAAAAAGACGTCTTGGCAAATGGTTAACAAGTTATGAGGCTACGAAGTTCCACCGAAGTCTTTTACCTCACATTGCCGCCACTGACGGGCTCTCGGACGGGCTGGCCTATGAAGGGCCGGCGGACCGCCTAGCCTGCGTACTCCACAAGAGAAAACACAGTTTAGACCACCATGGGGTACGCAAAAATCCAAGGGACCGGCCAGCCATAGCGTACCCCATGAACAATTAAGTTTTTGCTTGCCATGGGGTACACTAGATTGCCCTTATCTCATGAGAAAGATTATCTTTCTAACCATCTTTCTCCGAGGTCTTATGTACTGTCGGCCAAATTCCGCGGCCAACGGCGCGCAGATTGCATCGGAGACCCGAGAATGCTTCTGTGCTGACTCGTCGACGTTGCACATGTCTCCACCGTCGTTCTGGCGCTCAGGCGAGTCGGTATAAACGTAAAAGCGCCTTTGCTTGGTTCTTGGGGCCTCGCACAACATTTAGTAAGCCTGTCACTTCGCGACAAGTCCATAAGTTCCGGACGCGACTGCAATGCCTGCGACGCATTCTTCATCAATGTGACGCGCCACTATCCCCCTTCCTTGCGGCTTCTTAATCTAGTGTTTCTCTCACGCGTGCCGGAGGGTTTTTTGGGTCAGGGCCAACACTGATTTAGTTTCGTTGCTGCAGTCCAAGTGTGTGGCGCGGAGCGCCGCCAAAAATTTGGACTGCACCGATTTTCTCGAGGTCTGAAGGCTTGTACTCAGAGTGTATTGACGGATTATTGACGGATTTTAAGGCAGCAGTGCTTCGCGGGTGGTCGAGTCAAGTCTTTCCCAAAAAGGCAAGTACAAAATATTGTCCGGCTCAACAAGTTTTAACCATAACAACTTGTTCCTCTTGGATGTAAATATCATCTCGAACCTGTGCAATTTTCCCCAACTTCTGTGACCCAACAGCGTTTACTCCAGGCGCAAAATCCGGGGGAAAATGGTGTGCATTCAATGTTACCTACTCTGACAGGTTTTAACCCAGATTGTGCAATGAAAAGGCCTCCATTTACTCCCATGGAGCCATCTTCATGTACTGGTATCGTATTTTCACTTTTCGACCCAAACTGCGTCCACGCCATGACCGCCAGATCAGGTGAGAACCCATGTGTCCAATATTTCACATCGTTCACACTTCTTTCCCCGAATTCTCGTTCTTTAGTGTTTACTCGAAACTCTTGAACATTTAACACCACATGCGATGATGAACATAATTTTGCCATCTATTTCTCGTTCGCTTGAGAGTTGTCAGATCACACCCAAATAGGCAAGTCCAAAATTTTATGTAAACCAGCCACTTTTGCCCCAATTGAACTACACCGACAGGAAAGGTCTCATAGGACTCGGAAATATCCATCTATGTGGTCTTCGGAATTTTCAAGTCCACGTAGCGCGTAGGCCTAGGGTGCGTCAAATCTGATCAAAAATGGTGGGTTTCCGATATCTTGTAGCTCGATAGGTTTCCATCAGATGACTCAACCCTTTGAATTGTAAATATATGGGTGCTTGATGTCTTACATGGTTCGTTTGTTTGAATTTTAGAGTCGCGTCGGTGCCAGGGATGTTAAAACCAGCCAAAACAGGTGAATCTGCAATCTCAACTAGTTCCCCACTTTCGCCGAAATCTCCACTTCCTGAGCTGTTATCCAACATCTAGGAGCAAATTGTGCGCATTTGGCTTGGCCTCTCAAGTTTAGGGCTCATATTACGTCGGCGTCGTGCTCGGCAATCCTTCCAAAAAAGGCAAGTCCAAGATTACATGTAGCTCAATGAGTTTACGATCCTAGAACCTGTTTCTCAGGCAAGAAAGGTACAAGGTAATTCGAAATTACGCGGCGCACTCATTGGAATTTTTAGGTGAAGCCCTTGCTACCGCTACACCCGTGCTCTCCGGTCAGTTCTGGCACATGGTGAGTGCAAAGCTATCCTCAGAATCCTCATTTGTTGACTGCTGGGCTGTCTGGCACGATTTATTTCCACTTGAAAGTTGCGCATAATTCCTGTGAAGTTTGGTGAGTGCACGCGGAAAGGCGGTAATAAGATTTATCACCAGATTCTCGAAGGAAGAGCTGTGACTGTATGTATGGTCCCTTTCCTGTGTCTTTCCCTTGTAAGCTGACCTATATAGATAAGAATATATTGTTTGATCTTTTTGAGAGGCTTAATTGCGAAGGGCGAGCGTGAAAAGAATCAATTGCTTTATTGTGGACAAATCACATGATCGCATCAAGACGCGTCGCGTCTTTCGAAGCTTTCGGAAAACCTTCCTGTGCCTTAAACCTTTGTTAACCCATTACATTTAGGTTTAGTAAATTTTACGAGGCTTGAATACACGCGTTTAAGGTGTGCTATACCTTACTTGAGACAGGGAACACTCCTGTCTTACCTCCGCTATCATTCACCACAATGTCCTCCCCTGCAGTGTCTTCAAACCCTCTCCATGAGCCTCAAGCAACGGAGGAAGAGGTATATTTCCATCACCTCCCGGCTATTACGCAGTTTTCTCATTTTCTTTGCCAGATAGAGGAAGAGCTCTGCACCCTCGACCTTGAAGATGCGGACTCATTGCTCGAACATGTTCAGGACCTTATTCCCAGCACCTTGATGAGTTTCCGGACGACGGAATCGATGACGAGGTTGCAAGATATGCCGCAAAGATGGCCAAGGCAAGCATTACCGATGGTACTCGCACTGGACACTTGCGGTAAAGTCTGTTCAAACCACACAAATGAACGATGCAAATTATTCTTACAGGATCATCAAGCACTACTTCGTATTCCACCTACGGCGAAATAAGAAGTGGGATGCCAAGCGCGTTGATGAGCAGACCCCCCGGGATATTGCTGCTTTTATCACACAGAAATGTGGCCCGACGGAGCAAGGGTTCGAAGGAAGAAAGGTCAGTTCGCGAATTCAATTGATTTGTTTCGGTATTGGCTGAACAGCTTCGCTCTTCAGTATTCCACTGCGGT
Source organism: Mycena olivaceomarginata (assembly GCA_029378375.1). Taxonomy (NCBI): domain Eukaryota; kingdom Fungi; phylum Basidiomycota; class Agaricomycetes; order Agaricales; family Mycenaceae; genus Mycena; species Mycena olivaceomarginata. Next base: position 220,728 of record JARKIC010000384.1, read on the forward strand.
TTCTACCCGGGCAGCTCTTACGATGTGGTACCGTAGTCTCCGTCCCAACGAAAGTACGGCAGAGTGGCGACTTGATCCACCCACAAATACATGGTGCGCAGCCACCCTATTGGGCATTCCCATGTTCACTAACAGATAGAACCTTAGGAGAGGACTTCCGACTCGTTCGCGTCATGTATCACAATTTATGGTGGGACTTGAGAAGACAAAAGCCAAATCCGGGGATGTGTCATCTTCGGCACGCGCGCTTTCTTTAGATGATATCCAGCGCCTACACAATCATTGTTTGGACTCATCTCTGACACCTGCCCAGAAGAGGGCTGGTATCATTCGATATGTAAATCTAGACCCCTTATCTCGAGAATAGAATGGCCTGATGTTTTATTGTTTAGGTGGCTTACCTGCTCGCCTGGCTGATGATGTTGCGAATTGATGAGGTTGTTCATCTTACCTTCGAAAATATTGATAAGATTGTCGGTGAGAGTAGGCCATTATTTCTTTTCAATCATAGCTATTCTAATCTTTGAGTTTAATCCTCAGGGCGCTTCATCGACGTGGGCTTGAATACTCGAAAGCAGAATCAAACGGGGTTGCTTCACTCGTGGAGACTCCATGCCAACGACAACGATCCGCTTATATGTCCTGTGCGCGCCTTCATTCTTCTCGCTTCATTGTATGGCCCCCACATCAAAAAATCCGGTCCACTCTTTCTGCGTGTGAGTTCTCAAGGTGCCGTGATGCAAAACCAGCCCTTGGTAATATTTTTCGATATGCCAATCGACAAGATGTTGACTTAATTCATAGACTGCCAGTGTCCTAGGCCGCTCCCTTTCGAAAGACTTGCAGGAGCTCGGGTACGCATCGTGGGCTCTCTATGGAACACACTCCTTCCGGCGCGGTGGATGCCAGTACCGAATCAAGGTGAAGAAGTGGAGTGCTGGTGAGGTTGCGGCATGGGGTGGGTGGTCACAGGTTGAAGCGGTAACAATGTTTTCGGTACTTTTACTCTCCGAACGACAACCACGAATTCATGCAAGACTATGACAAGAACACTAGCTGTGTAAAAAATAGATACATGTTTGAAATCACCCAGATTTTTTCTCTTTCACATACCGCTCCCTTTTCATCTCCCGCCAGACTTCCCAAGAATTCTTTGCACCCCCATCGAGCGGTCCACTTGCCTTCGGCAAATTCCCCGTTGGAGTTGTGGTATTGCTCCTTCTGACGTTCGGCTTCGAGATCGGCTTCGCACCATGGCTTCGCCTCGACAATCTTACGGTAAGATTGGAAGCGGTCTTCGGATAGAGTGGGGTCCTCGTCATCGCGCTTTCTCTTCTTTGGTAGGGAGAAAAAAGGCGAAAAACCTCTCTTTGTTACCTTCAAAATCCCGTTCGAGTACCTTGTAAAGCCGTTCTCGTTTCGAGACGAGATTTTTGTATTTTGGCCACGACGGATCCGCCGTCCCACGACGTTCATCGACTGGGCCGTAGCGAATTCGAATCGCTTTTATAGCACCTGATTCGATCTGGTGAACAATGTCTTGCAGGCCCTCACATTTCTCAAGACCTTCAATGACTTTTGAAAGGTCCTGGATAAGTGCGGCTTCGTGTGGTGTCGGCGCCGCAGCACCCGGGTTGGATTGATGGGTTGCGACAACAGAGGATTCGGTGCGGGGGTGAGAATGTGGGTTGTTGGCAACAGAAATGATATGCGATACGTTGGCGGTGTCGGATTGCCCAGAATTGGTGGAATGGTTCGAATAAGCACCTATGGTGCGTGTGGCCGATGGATCAGAAGAAGGTATCTGGCAAACGCAAGCAGAGAAGGCAGAGAAAACAAAATTAATCGACTTCGCGGTCACATGTCAATCAATCAGACTTACCTCTAAATCGCAGTTATGTGTTGACACAGTAGGATGGCTGTCTAATTTCATGGGCTGCTGATGGTCTGCTCTATGAGGTTGAGTGGCTGACAAAAGGAGGTCCGATATTGTATTCGCTCGAGACTCTGTTGTGTCCAAAATCAAGTCAGACAAGATCACGCGGGAATTTATGGTGCACCCTCACTGTTAGGTGACTCCAGGAGCTTGAAAACTCCGCCAGCGTCAACAGTCGCTTTCCACTCGATTCCGAGAGCTTCTAGATCCGCCCACTGACGATCCCGAATAGATTCATCCACAGTCGGTGCCGGCATGACATCTTCGCGTGGATTTACGGTCAGATCGAAACCGTAATATGCCGCAAGATTCGCTCGAAGCTGGTCCACCGTCCCAGTGACATTAATAACCTTTTTCGCGGCTTTTTCGTTGGTCTGCACGATCCAAAACTTGAGTTGTGTTCCCTTGGCTGAAATCAGTGTGGAAACCGTCAGCCCTTGGGGTGCAGCCGGAGCCATTATGAGGACAGAGAGACTAGCGAGATGGCTGGAGGAACGAAAAAGAAATTTGTTTTCATCTGATCCGACACCTGAAACATACAAATAATGCGCCGTAAGGCGTGTATTTATTGAGAACGCGCTGGACGACTGAGGGCAAAGAACGATTGGACGTAATGAAATCTGTCAATCAGTGCCTGTTTGCCCACGGCTGCCTCCGTGGCCTCCGTGCGAGAAATATTTTTCTATTTCTCTCGTTCTTCCGGTCAAAGCGACATCTCTCAATTACAATTAAATGTTATATAGCGATCATGGTTTCCACCGAAAGGAGGGTGTCCGGAGGGCCGATCGCCCGTCGCGTGCTTGCGTGCCCCGGGGCACGCAAATCCATCAGCACGTGACCTGTCAGGCCAGACGTAAGGTACCCCGCGACGACAAAGCCGTATCAATACGGCAATATACGGCATCGCAACGCGCCACTTGGACCTGGTCGGACCTGGTCGCGACCATCGAGGACGGCTCTGTAGTTCATCCTCATTCCGCCTGTGCGCGGCCCCGTATCACTTTTATCTAGCCCTATCAAGTGATTCAATTCCCAAATTCGGCAAATTCCTGCGCCATGGCTCGACTCGCAAAGCAAAAAAAAACAGGGCACCGATTTGTGCCGTCAAGTCCAGCGACATGTGTCGTTACGGATATCCCGGTGTTCTCGGGCCCAAGTGCTATGAACAGAGAATCTGACAAACCGGTTTTGCGTCAAAGCCACGGCCACAGCCGACAGTCAAGGCTGCATCAACACGTCTTTGAACCATGCCATCAAAACCCTTTCCCCATACCCAGGTATATTTTTTTTGATGGCATCCCATAAAAGGTGTTGAAAAATACTGTGCAGCTCTTGTCTAGCTGCCGCTGCCTTCTCCACCTCGATACTACACCTCAGTCTCTCCTCCTTCCCACCTCATCTGGCCACCCATTTGCCCACTCCTTGACTTTTTCCCGGTCAATCCGGCACATTTCGGGACTTCCAAGGCTCCTTCGACGGTGCTTCGCTCAACAATCCGTGGTACGTGTTTCCGCCATGGACACCTGCTTCATGTCCTCATCGGCTCCCACAGAACTCTGGGCCGTTGACTGGTCCCAGGTTGCCGACTTCGCTTGAAGTCGGCCAGATAGATAAGTACCTCTCTCATCTTCGTCTGAACGCAGCTCATGGCCTTCTCTTTAGGACTGCTGGTCGCGTCGCTGACGGCACTGTTTTGCACTTGTGCGTCATTCCACCCCTACATCCTATGACCACTCTAATATCTGTTCGCCTCTCACCCACAGAGGTCTCCTGCTCCTTCGGACGGCCTACGGTCGACACTGGCCTTCATGGAAATCATTGCTAGTACATGCTTCCCTTTTTGAATACAAGGCATTGAATTACTCAAACCAGTTCATATCGCTTCGCCCCTGCCGCCCCGTAGGTCGCCCTGGTGAAAATCAATGGCGACGCGTCTTCTTTCTTCTCTGCCACGTCTACAGCCCAACTTTTTACCACAGCACGCGTCAAACGATCCTGAAGACCCTCCGGAGACGTTTTTGAACTGCCCAAATGGACGGAAATCCTCTGCAGCCGCCAATCAAGCTCGTGCGGAGCTACCGAAGACATCCGGCCCCCAAGTTATTCCCGTAATCGATCTTGCTCCCTCACCTCCCTCCCATCCGGCGGTGGGTAAGATGTCCACGCATGCCGCCGTTATCGATGATAGGGACCCGCTCATCCAGTATGCTGGCTCCTGGACTGAAGTTGGAGCGGCCGAGGAATTTGACAGCACCAGGAAATGCCTCGGTGGCGGCGGGAGTGACGGCGACGGTCCCCTTCGTAGGTGCGTACGGTGGAATGTTTCCCGTTATTTCAATGAGCTAACAGAGAGCGATACTGGGCAGGCACGTCCATCACGGTGTACGGGACAGTGGCCGCGAGCAACCCGACCTCGCAGCCCATCTGGTCCTTTGCGGTGGACGGTCCCGTCATGAGCACATACACGCCCGCACGATACATCCGACGTGTACCACCTGGCGCTCTGGACGTCGCGGTCCTCGTCCATCGCGAACGGCTCGCACCAGCTCGTGGTCACGCAGACGCGCGCGCCCGAATGGTGCCAGTGGGGTGATCTTCCTGGACTAGATAATGTATAATACGATGTCGGGCGTCGGTCGAGGCTTACTTCGTCGACGATCGCGATTCACAGATAAAATATACCCCCGCATGAAGACAGTTCGGCTCGGAGGGCGACTTTCCATCGCACAAATCATGGGGCGATAGTCGGGCCCCATTTTGAGCGTTTTAGCCCTCATCGCGTTGGCGGTCGCCGTGTTTTTTTTTTTTGCCGACGCAGATGCCGGGACCGCAAACTCTCCAGACGATCGTGAGTTGCCATGCATTGATTTATTCTTACGCGTTAATGACCGTAAATGAAGCTGACATGTCGAGCGCAAACGTCAACGCAGCACCCTACACCGGATACAGCCAGTATACCGCCTCCGGAGCGGGTCCGCCGCCCGCTCTGTCGCACGGCTACTACTCCGAAAAAATGGGGGCCGTTCGCCATGCCGCCCCATCCCCACTCCAGCTCCAATGTCGCCACGGCTGGTGTCTCGCATAACGATCCCGACTCTCCTAACTCCGCCTCAGGCAGCCACCGCAACACTTCGCCGATGCCGTCGACGAGCTACCCCTCCGTGTCGCACCACGCTCCCTCTCTCTTCCGGCATGCTCACGCCCCACCTCCGACCTGAATTTGGGTTCGGGCTCCGGTGCATCTGGGTCTGCTGAGTACGGCGTGCCTGTCGGCGGGCTGTCAGGGCAGACAGGGATGATCCCGAGCAACAAGCTCATGCGAGAGGCGGAGCGCGCGCGGCAGTGGCATGCTTCTACTACGGGTAGTGTTGCGGGCGGCCCTAGTCTGTATCTAGCCTTTATTCTTGGTTTACTTGTGTCATCCACTCACTATATATTATATGTTATCACAATATGACATGGACAATCAATTGCACTGGACAGTTGAATCCTTTCGATGGTGTATGCTTCCCGGCTGGCCTTCGTTTCTCATGAGAATGAAATTCACAAGGATTGCATGATTTCGGGGTATCCGAGTCGACCATCTTTCCACTGTGGAATCGTGTTCTTGACGATTTGGGTGATGGTTTGGACTCCCTCGGGGTCTCTCCAGCGAAACGGGGTTCCATTACAAGCCGGTGCAGGCCAGAGAGATTGAGAAGAGCGGGAGAGCAATGGCGGCGCGGATGTAAGCCGTGGGAACAGATTCAAACTCCGACGATTAGTAATAAGGTCGGCGACCAATCACCCGGCGCGCGGTAAACTACAGACTAGGGTTTATGCATTATGAAATCCAGGAGGAATGTTTTTTCTGCCTGGACAATTCATTTCTGCTCTTCCATTTCAATGCAAAACTCGAATTTCGACTTGAACGGCCTTGGTTTGTGGCTGTTTGGGCCCCAGTTAAGGTCACCCGCCGTGTGTGGACGCGATGCTTGGCATCAAAGGACTTGCCAAATAGTATCAAGCACGAATATTTCGCCGATGCCACTCACAGAGAAGATGGAGTTGATGGCAACAATCGCTGATTTACACCAGCGCAAACGTATCTCGGCCTCCGGAATGCCGACTCTCGAGGATTTGGTTGATCCGGAGGATGAGCGCGACGTCGGGAACGCTCAATTCAAAGTCCAGGCAGGTGCGGGAATTGTTGCCGCGGTTCGTTGCGGAGGGGCGGTTGCCCGGGGCGGTGTGGTGGAAGTTGACAGTGGGGAAGGGGGGGGGACGGGCCGGGGGGTGAGCCAGATCTTACAACAGCCGAGATGCTTTTCTCTTTGCCAGAAGCTGGAGAAAGCCTGCCTCATGAAAGGACAGCCCAATCAGAGTATGGCTCTTGCTGATCATCTCCGTCGCTTCCGTGCAAATGTCCAACGGGAGGAGTTTATGGCTGCAAAACAAGTGACATTGGATGACATGTGCGGAAGGAAGGCTAACAATTAGATTCTATGTTTGTCTACTTAGCACGAAACCTCCGAACACGGCCAATTTTTTCGCTGGTTGTCACAAATTCACAGGGTGTCACACTGCGTGACAAATCCGAGAACGCATAAACCTCATAATGCATAAGGTTTGGGTGTCCACCGACATTATGCATTATGACCCAGTCAACTGTACTGCGCGATGTGAGAAATCGAAGTGGTGGGCGCGAAGCGGCCGCCGCCCTCTTGTATTTTTTAACTTTGTGTCTCGGTTGAGTGCTCCGCCTCAAGGAAACTGGCATGCAGGAAACACTGAGTTAAATCCAGCCAGGCCAGCATTTGGATCCCTCCCTCTATCCTCTGTACACATGTTGATCACAAATTTCATCTTGGTTCAACTTCACGGATATCTCGGAGCTATCAGGGTTGGCGGTTCGCCAGTCCCGAGTCCCAAGTTGTCCTTTGAGAACAGGCGGGCTGATTTTTAAATACAACTTCTCGAAAGTATGGCCATCCAACGACTCAACGTGGTACCCACCAATCCCTTGAAATCGAAGCGACCGTCGATACTGCAATGTCTGTTAGGTCACCCATTCAACAGACAGTGCTAAATTGTGATGTTCGGAAATATCTACTGAACTTGGTTGATTTTGCCAACTGAGTGTTGTCGTAGGAGGGCGGCGTTTGAGTTCGGTCGCGTCAAAGAGCGCACTATCTGGGATGTTACTAAAGGATGGCGCACCGCCATAAGCAATATATTGACTGAACATGATTTTGCGCCCATTTTAACTAGGGCAATATTCATGTCCCATGAGAAGCAGAGCTCTGGATTATAATTTGGCTATGTCCATATCTGTAGACTTCATGGTCCCCTAGGGATAGTTCAGATACATGACATATCCGAAAACTAGGTCAATCGGACTATTATTCATTACAGCTGTACTAGTTGAAACCATGATTTTTCTGAAGAAATTCTATTATGTAGTTACATCAAAAGAAACCGGCACTTGATCCTCTGGGGATTTTCAATGCGATTTGAACGCGCCTACTCCCAGAGAAATCCGATCAAAACTGCCCCCGTGGCGGCTGTTCTAGTCAAAACTGTTGAAAACAGAAAAAAACGAGCCACGCCTTATGTTCCGCAAATTGCTGTAACACAGGATAGAAGCCTCGTTCAATTGTCCCCACGAAACACGGGAACCTCGTAGAACACCTCCAGGACATCACACGCGAATTTTGCAACGAGTGCGATCGTCGATCTCGGATAAATGATGGCATCGAGGAACTGAGAAAACCTCGAGTTTCAAAATTTCAACCCCCAGGAAACACATGATCGATGTGAAGAGTCGCCGCCCGGTGGGAACAACATAGACTTAACAATGTCGAAGTCATAACTTCATGTCGGGTCTGGAAGTCCGCCAGAGTTGATGGCGGCGTGATTTATTTTGATTAAATTCCAGAAAGATATGGTTGGCAAGACGAAGCAAAAGTAGGCAAGAACAATATCGGGTTTCTCCGAGAGCCGATCTTGGTCCGAACGCCTTAGGAGCGGAAAGGGGTTGACGGAGAGGTTCTGAGAGAGCAGAGCTCACTGCCCGAAAAAGTCCGAAGGTGCTTTATATACACCGTCGAAGGATAAGAAGCTCGTCGAAGGTCGAAAGGTCTTAACTTCCAACGCAATTAGAATTTTATTTGAAGTGATTTGATGAAGAGATGAGCCCGAACAGCTTGGGACATCTTTTTTCGCCGCAACTGTAAATTGATGTACTGGTACCAAAGAAATTATTTACTCATGAGATCTCCACGCTCCAGTCCCCTGCGACTTCCTCTCCCACAATCTCGACATCATCCTCAATTCTGGGTGATTTCCGACTGTCGACGGCAATGCGCGAGGAATGTGGGAGTAAAAATTTCGGTATGCAGCACGAGTTAAGCCCTCACCAATACAGAATGGCCTTGACAGGATCTAGACTTTGATCGTCAACGGGTTGTATGATATCGGGGTGGGCGCACGTGTCAGCTCAAAAAGAGTGTCCATTCTTCTTGGACATCTGGCAAGCATACATCTTGATTTTTGAAGGCCATCGGTGGTCAGATTGAAGGCCTCAATGAGGAGAGCAGAATGAACCCAGAAAGTCACAAATCGGTGAAGATTTGACGAAGAACGAGTGGAGGCAAGCCATGGCAGCTGAATGACATTAAGGAAATGATGTCCCCACGTCCCGCGACGGTGATCAAAGTGTATGGGCGATATTTCCACGACCTTGGCTGGATCGCGTGCTCACTCGCCATCGCGGACCCAAGCGTTGTGACGCTCCTTACCGCTTCCTCGAAAAATCGGCTCAAGTTTGCATGGTTTTGGAAGACAGCTTGCAATGAAAGCCCACACCTTGGGTGACACCCTTTCTTTCTTGGTTGCATCTTCAATTTCGGTTGCATTGACATTGGGTTGCAACTTTCTCAATACTGTACTATTTCGTTCAAATCGGCAGTCACGCGTCATGCACCCCCCTGTCGATCACGAACTTTGGGGCATAATACATGGCCAATGGATGGCTACTCTTGTTCCATGCCATAGTCACAAACCAACTTGGGCTACCCATAAATGCTAGGTGACCAGAAACCCAAAGTTCTTCTTGAAAGAAAGGCACCAAGACTAAGAAGAGATTGTCCAATCTCAGATAACAACAACTCTGGGATGTTCAACCTTCTGCATCAGAACATATCCCGGCGAGCCATGCACCCGAAGGCTGTGGCAAAGAATCCTATGTTTATCTTGCGGAAATCGCCGATTCGCCCCAAAAAAAAGTGATTGGCAGATCTTGCGGCCCGGGCGTTCAAACACCTATTTTTTTTGCCGAAAGTCCGAAATCACCGAAAGGTTTTGCGGGAGGGTCCGCAAGGGTTTCGAGCTCAGGATAACAGGGGCAATGACATTGGCACTGCACCGGCCTTGGGGCCGAGAACGGCATCAAACCACCAGATTCGGGCATATGGCTCCATTTCAGGCCAAGGTTCAAATCCAATTTGCTGGGCGATTCCTAAGAAAATTTCAAGCAGAACTGTCCGACCAGTATTCCCAGTTTGACAGCTGTTCTGCAGTTGAACGGTACAAAACACCTGAACGAGACCGAGACCCAGTAAATTGTCCTAGAGAGGACTCAAAAAATCCTAGCATGCTATACCCTGCGGAATGTCAGTGCGAATCGAATGAACCTACTCCCAAGGCAAACGGTTGAGAAATGAGAAATGCGCCCACTCGTTTTGCCTGATATTTGGCTCCAAGGTGGTTTCAGTTTCGGACAGTGAGGAACGGACGGAGAGGACCTTATTGGCGGATGTACGCAATTTCGTAAGTACATCTCCGCGGTTCAATAATCCCTCTGCAATGTGCGCCATGCGCACGAGAAGTTAAACAGTTCTGCCAGGTCAAAATGTTTGATTGCATGATTTGAAGTGTTCGTAGTTGATCTTTATGCTGCACTGCTTGCAAAATTTCTGTGCGGGAAACCGTAGGAAGTCTCTCAAGGTGGTCCTTGCCTGCAACCGCTCACCGGGATCGAAGCGACAATAGAGATCGGACCTCTGATTTCCTCCTCCGGGGCGGTTGCGATTACGGGGTTTGCCGAGTCTTTGTCCCGATGGAACCTGACCAGGTTCGTAGGTATGAAGGCGGAACACACCTTTTGAGCTCTAGAGCTCAAGATCCGCAAAATATTTTGTTAGCTCACGCATAGCGGATCGATTCGTTGTCAATTCCTTTGGAATGGGGAATCTAGTCATCGTTCGCTCGTGCTCATCCCAGGGCGTTGAATAACACTTTCGAATGTGTGAAATTACTGTTTCCAGTCGTCGCTCCGCCTCCTCATATCGGTGAGCCCTCTTCCACCGTCGAAATTTCGCGATGGGTCTAAAAGTGCGCCTTCTCTTAGCCGGCGGCCCTATTGACAAATGAGACTGAGATGCCTGTGAATCAGGAAAATTGACTGATCCAATGATTGGGCCTCTCCTAGGCAGGCGGCTGAAGTTCTGGCTGTTGGTGGGCGAATAAAAAAATAAACAGAAAAAGAAACTCAAATACTCGCGCCAAAACGGGAGGAATCGGAGAATTTCGGAACTGTATCCGATCATTCGGTCCACAAATAACCGCGAGGCGGTGCTAGTCAAGAGATGATTAGAGATGACAGCTGACATTCTTCGATACTGCAGAACAACGCACAATGCTTGGAGGATACTGTAATGAAGACGGAAAAAACTCATCTGAGATGCGTAACTAGATGGATAAGAGGAAAACTGGTATTCTGCATTCATTTTCATGAATAATTGTAGTTCATGGGTTTTTAACAGGTCCTCGTCCCAAAGCCAAATCCAATCAGACGGTAAAGAAGTCTGCGGATGAGCGGCCCGAGGGTTGGCTATGGCAGCTTGGAAGATTGTGCAAAATGACAGAAGCCGAGATGAACGAGTGGTCGAACGAAGGTGAAAATGCACCACTCAACATTAACATTGTGTTACTATTTTTGCACACCCTACTGACTTTTTGTCAAGGTGACCGTGTTCAGTGGTTCCGCGCCGAAGCAGAAATGCAGCGATGGCAAGAACAGGGCAAGCAGAAATTAGCAGAGCTATTAAGGACGAATCGAAGCTTCTTGAAGATGGCAGACACCTGGATCACACTGGCATCGCAAACCACACAAGCCTGTCGTCCTGGACACAGCGCATATGCGAGGCAGAAGGCTGCTACGTATCGCAAGCGAGCAGAAACTGCGCAGGCACTTATCACGGCAGCAGGGTACGGGGACTTGCTGGCACCAAATGCGAGCCTCATTGAGAGAGTGCAGAAGGAACGGGATCAGGAAGCGAAGGTGGTGGCTGATGCAATATACCCTAGAGAATGATTGAATACACCGTTGTATTTCCGGGACTTGTGCTTTGGCAATGTTTTATGGATGACCGTCGACCGAGAGAGCTTGATTTTTCAGGTAAGTCGAGAAGGATGTGTAGCCAAACATTTGGTTGGAGATGGATTTTGATGTTTTACTCGTGAATTGAAGGCCAAGTGCCCTTACTAAGCCATCCACCTAGGTTGCCTAGCAAGACATTTCGCTAATCAAAGATGTCAATGTGCGGGGCCCAAGCTGTAGGTATTTGCAGGGGTATAGCCTAATTTTTGGTGAGAGATAGATTTCGATGTTTTGTTCATGAATTGAGGGCCAGTTTACCTTAGAAGACCATCCCCCTAGGTTGCCTGGTGGGATCTTAGACCACTCAGGACGTGTAGCATCAGAATAGAACATAATGAACACAATAATTCAATGACTATACAGATTTTCTGTGAGAGAGCCATGCATGTTCTTGTGATTGAGACTTAAGACTCCATATCACCTAACAGAGGTTGTATGCCATACTTTACAGAATCAAACCAAGAGAAAGCGGTTTGCCGGGCTTGTTACACCCGCTTGCATCCTGCATCCAGCTTGACAATTCTCTTGTTGAGCTGGTTGGTTTCCTTCTCTGGCCGGCCGCACTTGCACTTCCCAGAAGCATTCAGATGGGATGAAGTCCGGTCCTGGCCACGTAGATTTCATTCTTCATGGTACCTGGGAATTATGGGATCACCCTTGCAAATAGCAACATGGCAACATGAGATGTATTTCAGGATATTGCCCGAGACAGAAAATAGGAATTCATACTGTGCAGTGGCGCCCATGTAGATGACGTGGCCGACACCCCAATATCCCAATGGTCCGATAGACACAGCGAGTGACGAGATGATGTTTTTTGATTAATAGAGTTTCCCAGTCGTGATCATCAATAAATTCAGAAAACGGTCAACAACTGACCATGTTTGCAATAGAGGGATCACTTCACCACCAGCAAAGATAAAATATCCAAGGTTGATTTCCGCTTGTAGTCTAGATGCAAGGAAACAGGGTCTAAAAAAATCGAAGAGTTGAATATCAGAGTTGCGACTCCAAGGTAGCTAGGGTGTCTGTGTTTGGACTACATACATTAAATATCATAGGTAATCTTATCCATTCCGGCCTTTTCAAACAGTCACTTTAGTGTACTTGGAATCATTTCTCTTGTTCTCGTTTCCTGTTTGAAACCGGAGGTTGTTGGTTCGAGCCTCAGTATGTGCACCTTTTTCCTTCCCATCACGCCGTCACCTGGAAATTAAACAAGCAAGTGGAAGCCGGCGCGAAGCGTCGGCGACCCGCTTGTCTCTCTCCCAAATAGACTCGCGTTATGAGCTGGTCCTTCACTGACAATTCTCCGATTGAAATCCCTTCACAACATGTATATCTCGCCTTCAAAGTTGAAATTCACACCAGATGGAAGAGGATGCTGGGCTGCGAAGCAGCCCGGCAGCCGCTTGTGTTACATGAATTTAAGCTAGGCCTCGATCGCCCGCCGCACATCCTCGAAGACGGAGTGGGGAAGGGGAGTCTCTTGATGGTGGTACGCCCCGTGACTCCAGCTGTTCATCATTACGCTCGCCAGCGTAGTTCCTGCCTTCGATTCGGGAATAGGTAAAACTTGAAAATGGCTCTCATCGTCATTCTGACGATGCATACGTCCAATTTCAGGAGTCACTGCCATATTTGCCCTTGCAGACCAATATGGCACTACCACGGATATCATCAATGGCCTGACTACAAGGTATGAGTACTTTTGCAGATGGCGCCCACTTTGTACTCATCTTTCTTTAAAAAGTTGGAGCATTTTTCTCATAGGTAAGTCAGCATCAGCTCCTGGGTCGCCACGCAGTACATATGAGTTTTGAAACAGGGTGGGGAGGGGTCCTTGTGGTCGTCCTAATCCGGAGGTGGGGTCGGCTCCCAATTCTGTTTTGGTCCCAGGTGAGTCTTTCTAACTCCCTCAGCGCATACCTTTCTTTATTGAATCGTCTGCGGTAGGTTTTGGCAATGCTGCTTCTGATGTGGGCAACGCTGGCGCCCAACCTCAAAACATTTGCGGGTACGCTTTGCTTGTGTTTTCATTCTAGGCCGCTCAATTTCCTCAGCGATGAGATGCTTGTCGGGTTTTTTTTGGGTAACCTCTTTTTTGTCTCAGACGACAGCTTCTTATAATCCGGATATATGTAGAGTGGCTCCTCAGACCATTTTATTTCTGAATTCTCCCTCTGTTTCATCAGTGTGACTGCGTTCTAGGGCCTTTACGTTGTGACTGACATGTACCCATTTCATCTGCAGGCTCAAAAGGTCGGGCTATTCGGTGATTCGAAAACTCTCAACAATCTGTGTCGCAGCTTAATATATGGACCTGTGGATACATCCTCTCGCCTTTCCTGTCGCCTTTTGTGTTTGGGTTCCTGGTTGCGCGCACTACGTGGCGATGGGCTTACGGTGCTGGTGCCATTTACGGTGGCCTTGTGTGTGTGTTGGTTCTTTTCTTTGGGGAGGAAACGTGCGTGTGGGTTGTTCCCCGCGGAGCATTGTGGCTGACACAGGGTTGCCAGGATGTACGACCGAGGTCTCAAGCCCGTCCCAGAGCCCTCTACGACCGGTCTTCGCTATCTTGTTGAGACCCTGATAGGTCTCACCGGCCACAAGATGGCAAAACACCGTGATTCGTGGTACAACGCCATTATGTCGCCAATCCGCCTTGCGTGGCGGCCGCAGTTGCTGGGACTGTTGTTTTTCGAGGTAAATGCGTGTTCAGGATTTTTTTTGTGTGTCGCTGATGATTTCAATAGGGCATGATGTACATATGTTTGGCTTTGGGATCGGAATTAACGTGCGTAAGGGAAGAGTGGGTGATGCACCCCTGAGGATGTCTGATACACTATCCAGATAACCAACGCTATATTTCTTGGTTCTCCCCCTCCGTTTGGATTCGGGTTTTCGTCATTTGGCGTTGCAGGAATGTATGGCACTCCGATCGTGCGTTCTTTCACCATTCAATGCCTTGCTTGATACATCCTATCAACACAGATAGCTAGTTTTGTAGGAGAGGTGATTATCCGCTACACAACGACCGGCTTATCAATCTTTTGATACGGCGTAATGACGGTGTCTTCGAGCCTGAGAGCAGGCTTTGGTGAGCTCTGTCATGGGTCTGGGAAGCTTGTTGCTGAACACAGAAAGGGCGTGTTACATATCCGTCCCGCTCTATATCTGCGGATTTGTGGTGCTGAGTGCGGCGCTTCAAAGACGATGTAATGGGTGTATTTTTTCTCCGAAATGAGCGTGTACTGTAATTTAACAACTCAAAACGATAGATATTGAACGGTTCCTGGTTAGAAAATTTCCCTGGTTAGAATATTGCGTAAACGTGGCAAAGAATATACATTGGATGCCGACTCAACCTCCCCCAAAACATTGTTTAACAGTGACCCAAAAATGAATTTCCGCACTATATAAGCCCTTTCAAACGAAATCCCGCGCAAAGTTAAACCACCTCCCTGATTTGTGCGGATTCGGGAGATCGCGCAAACACGCAATGTCTGAGCCTGAAATCCGCGCAAAGTCGGCATGTTCAAAACCCGCGCAAAGTCCGTCGGCCGAAAAAAAACCGCGCAAAGTCCGAGGCTTGAAAATCGCGCAAAGTCGATAGTTCAAAAAACTGCGCAAAGTCGGCGGGTCAACCAAACAGTGCAGAGTTGAATACTCAAAAGTCTCGTGCCAAGTCGGGCATACAGCATCACGCAAGCTTGCACATTGGATATTCAATTGATTCGTAAAATCAAAGTGAACCTAAGGATAAGGGTGAACAAAGGAGCCGTATATAAAGTGGAGTGTTTGCCCGAAGTAATGCTGCTTCTGAGTCGGAATTTTCAGTGCAGAGATTAGAGCTTGGAAAATTCAATGGAAAATTATTTTCAGTTCCATGGATTGAAAAGATGCCTTGGAACGTCGAACCCATGCTTGGGAGGTGTGGTGAGAATGAAATTGGAAGGATGGGGAGGCAAGATGTTTGCAAACAAAGAAGCAATAGAGCTTGAGCTAGATGCAATAATGCTGTACCTTAACTTCAGTGTTTCCGGCTGTGTGGTGCTCAATAGCTGAACAAATTATGACGACCCTGGTCATTACTACACAAACCTTCACTGGACTTGTGTCTCTTCCAATCCTCCTGGGCGAGCTTTAGCGAGCCCTGCGAACAGCGAGCGAAGCGAGCTGTTTGGGACGAGGTTGATACACGGAGAGGCTGTTGTAGAAACGGGGCGGGGGACCACGACATTGTTGGTGTGCGCAAGAACGTTTCGTCACATGTGACTCATCAGGTGGATAGGTTCATGAATGGTTTGTGCTGGTAGGACTGACTACGGAATCCGTTTGGACTCGACACGGTGAGACTACCACCTCAGTATCTCATATATTCCTTATTTTTATTGTGTCCGTGTACTCGTGGTCACATAAAGTGTTGGCGTATGGGTTCTTGGACATTTCTCGCTTACCAGCGCTGATTTCTGTCCAAACTCAAGTAAGAGGGGCTAGAGGACACCTACACTAATGTGTCTCAGTATTTGATCGCATCAAAATGTTTTGATATAGCGTCGATCGTGCGTAAACAAGAAATCACCGATTTTTCAACTCAATGTGTGAATTTTTTCAACACAATCTAAAAAGGCCAAAATGAAGTCCAAGGTGTGCTAAAATTTTTTGCCCTTTGGGTCAAGGAAAAATATACAGCCAATATTGAACTAGAGCGCTTGCAAAACCGTCATTTACGGCGAGAAATGCATGAAATGGCCCAAAATGGGGCAAAATGACCATTTTGCGAGTGCTCTAGCTCGATATTGGCTGGATGATTCTACCTAATTCAAAGTGTGGAATTCCTTAGCACCCCTTGGACTTCATTTTGGCCCTTTTAGATTATCCTGAAAAAATTCACACGTTGAGTTGAAAAATCGGTGATTTCTTGTTTAGACACTATCGACGCCACATCAAAATATTTTGATGTGATCGAATACTCAGAAATATTGGCATCGACCTCTTCCAACCCCTCATATTTGATTTTGACCAGAAATATGTTCTGACGGGCCAGAAATGCCAAAAAACCCATACGCCAACACTTTATGTGACCACGAGTAACACATAAAAATTTATGGCGGTGTAATTGAGTTTCATACACACTTGATCTCTTTCTACCCATTAACGCGTGCGCCGGCTTAATAAACCCGGTCAGGGGTGAAAAATAAAAGCGCGGGGCACGGTCGTGGGCCCCGAAGGTGAGGAAGGAGGTCGTATGAATTTACTGGG
Source organism: Mycena olivaceomarginata (assembly GCA_029378375.1). Lineage (NCBI taxonomy): Eukaryota > Fungi > Basidiomycota > Agaricomycetes > Agaricales > Mycenaceae > Mycena > Mycena olivaceomarginata. The sequence goes on from JARKIC010000384.1 coordinate 237,350, forward strand.
GGAGGAACAAATAGGTACGCTAGTATTTTTCGAAAATCCGAAGGTGGGCGTCGCGGAGAGCTCAACCCAGAGGGTCGAGCGCGGCGGCCACCAAGGATTGAGAAAGAAAAAACGCACTAAACGTTCGACGCTACCGTAGCGTGGTATGCTACAAGTGTGTCCCGGTTATGAACATTTAACCGGTCACCCAGCGCGATCGGTTTCTTGAAGGACGCCATGAAGCGGTATTGGGGGGGGCCATTCCCCAAGGTCGCACAGGTCTCTTCCAGATCGTGCCAAATCGGGCGCAAATTAATGCTATCCCAAATTGGATTCGAAGTGCACGAATCTCAAAAATTCAGTAACACTTTCACTGCACAGTTAATTTCAGAAATTCGGTTACCAATTAACTGTAAGTGAAATTTTGGTCTGTATCTCTTCTCTCTCTTTATAAGATTATCCATGTCTGTCTGAAGCCTTTTAAACTCCGCTTTGGGGAGATCAGGCCCGAGGCTTTGGAAGCGCTCGGTCCAGACCTTTGGAAGCGCTCAATAAACGGCGCTTCCTCGGGCTTTTGGCCCCATGATCAATTTTAAGTGCACGCGCGCCTATAAAAGCGTACACAAGGCCAAACTCCGCGAATTCAAGCGTCAAACCGGCGCCACTTGCAACTCTTGGCTTCCATTCAGTGGAACACAGTGGTTTCTCCCCGTACCAGCAAGGGTGGCCACGATAAGCACGATGTTCTGGGAGGGGTGACTTCGCCTCGCTCCATACACCCGCCGTCCCCCTACCCTTTCCGGGAATCGCACCGTGGGCCACCGTATCGTATGACGCCTCGGAAAAGGAGTCCGCGACATTGCAATCGCGCTGCTCAAGTGCGCGGGCGACATGATGTGCGCGTAGGGGACGGAGAGCGAAGTCGAACGAGAGATGCGCTCATTAAATTCAAATAAGGGAATGGGAGGCCGCGAAGTGGCCGACCGGTCCCTTGTTACTGTACTAATCCGACCAAGTGTTCATGTAACACGTAACGGCAGCCTGTGAACTGAACACACTTGGTACCCGTAACGGTAACTCTGCGATTTTTGGCCCAAATGGGGGGAAAAATGTCATGAGTTTCCGTCCGGCATTTGCTGGACTGCCATATATAGATACTCCGGGATTTTTTTGGATTTTAATTGTACTAAAATTTCAGGATTGGTGCCGAATTGATCGAAATTGTAGAGTAAAGGAACAAAAATGAGGTGTCGAAGGCGGGAAACCTAGGTCCTGTCCGGACGAGAACTCAGGGTATTTTGCTCGGGTTTGGGTCCACACTCCGCCGACTCCTGTTGTCCACACTGCCGTCGGACAAAAATAAATTGACTTTGCCCATTCCTGAGCCGAATGATTCAAATAAAATGTTGACATGAATATTGAGCAATTTCAAGATTTCAGCCACCGTTCAACCCATACCACACCTGTTTAGTTTCTATAATATAATTCGGGAATTTCGGAAAAATCGACTCTGTAGACCATGCAAAATGGTGATACTAGTCTGAAAGTACTTGTAAAAGCGACCATGTTCATATCTTGGTTCACCTGAATCGGTCGGGATTTGAGCTCGGAATACCTGCCGCACGGCTGCCTCGACTGGCTTCCAGATGTGTGATGAAGCTACCCGGTATTTGAGGGTCGAATCAATGTCTATCACTCCGCCGTCGCCCGTTTCTATGCACCCAGCGATCTCGGTGGTGCCGGTTGGATGTACCGCGAGCAAATTCGGTCGAATCCCACTTGGCATGGATATGCTGATGAAGACAAGTGACCTTGGGCTTCGCCGGCGGGGATTCCTTTTTGGATTTCTTTTGAGGCGGCTCGGCATCCGGCTGAAGAACGGCTGAGAAAAACCATACCAAGAATGTTGAAACACACCTCGACGAAGTCATTGAAAGTTACTGCCTCACCTGCTGTCTATTTGGTGTTCTTCTTCGATTTTTTTGTCTTTTGTCCCGCTGAAAGACCGTGTTACAGAAATCGTGAATAGTGTGACAACACACCCTCGACAGGGGGGGGGGGGGGGGGGGGGGGGGGGATAGTATGGGCTGGTCTACATCCCGTCGCACTCGATATGGCTGGTATCGGACACGGTTTTACATGAATGCAGAACAGACTCGATCCGTTAGCTTTGTGTGCCGCCTCGCTGCCCCCCATCTGCGGCACGCTACCGCTGCTTCCCGCGACGTCTCTCCGCGCACAGCGACCTCGCCCGATCAATATAAGCTCCATATTATATACAGTGAGTCCATTCACGCCGTCTGCTCTTTTTTCTTATGCATTTGTGGGATTTGGTCCGTGACTGTACCACTCTCGAAGCCCCGCCACTGCAACACATCCCATCAAACAGCGCAGCCCGAGGTGCGCTATCTGGACACAGCAACACAATTTCCGACATCTAATTCGTTGTGCCCCGGCTCCTTCCCGCTTCCGGTGCCGCGTTCTACACGCTGCATCGCGCCATGTCTGCGATATCGCTCACCGTGGCTATCCCGGACCTCATTCGCCTTCTCACCCGCCCATACCGTCGTTTGGATGGTAGTCCCGGTGCGCAGAATCCGCATCCTCTATTTGTTCCTTACTAACCTATGTTTCGGCTCCACAATCCTCAATATTGAACAATTTAATTCGCATTTTGAACCCCATGCCACAGAATGGCATTTTAAATCACATGCTTCGTAATGCCATTTTGAACCCTGTGCCTCACTATTGAACGGTTTTAATTCGCATTTTGAACCCCATGCCACAGAATGGCATTTTGAATCACATGCTTCATACAGTAGAGTAGCTCGTATGGAATAATGTCATATGGGATAAATGTTGTATGGAATCGCTTTTGGGCCTATCCCAAGTTGGGATAGGGGAATATTCCACAAACCGCCATCTGGAATATGGAATACCTGACTGAGCCGATTATTCCATTGAACGGGTTGCCAAAAAGAGCAATCTTGGTTCGGCAACCCACATTTGGCATTATGTCCGAGTGGCATTGCATTGTTCAGTGTATACTCGTCATCACCGAAAGTAACCGGAAATGGCCTCATAACGACACCAAATTGTAGAATATTTTTATTTCAAGTACATGTACATGTTCAATAGGATGTATGGCCGCCCTTTGCCTTGATTATAGCATCGACAATGGTGGGCATGCGCTCGATATACGGATCAATGTCATCACATGTGATTTTCTCCCACACATCTAAAATTGCGTCTCGCAGCTGAGCTTCCGGAGATGGACGGGGCTGGTAATCGCGGAGGCGAGTCTTGAGGATGTGCCAGACAGGCTCGATGGCATTAGCATCTGGAGAGGTGGGTGGATGAGGGAAAATGGGGGACATCATGTTCAGCGAGCCATGTCTGGGTGATCTTCGCACGATGTGATGGTGCGCCGTCCTGTTGGAACTGGAATTTCGGCCGGGAACGCTTCATCTTGGCATGGAAGTCGACAAGGGGACCCTCGAGTACCTGTTCGATGTACCGGCCAGCGGTCATACCCCCACCCTTTCCACCGGGATACTCGAGAATCACGAGAGGCCCTTTTCCACCTTTCATGATTATTCCCCACACCATAAGGCGCACCGGATTTTGTGGCACCACAGGCACGCAGCACTCGTCCAGTAGCTCCTCCCCTGGCTTTCGGGTGACCCAGACTCGGCCTTTTTTGTCGTCAAGGCAGACGTAAGCTTCGTCCGAGTACGCGATATTCTCCCAATCCGCAACTGCCATCTTTTCCTTCCGTTCCTTTGCCCAATTCAACCGTTTCTGTTTGGCAGCGTCGGAGAGGTATGGGACCTTCCTCCCGACACGCCTGTGATAGCCCTTCTCCCCAAGAATCCGCCGAATCGTGGTTGCGCTGACAGGTGTCGAAATTTCGTTGCCGATATCCCGGAAGGGTTTACGGCGGTTTTCCTGTGCATATTCCACAATCTGGTCCTTCTCAACGCCGGAGAAGAAGCTCGGGCGTCCACTCCGAGGCCGATTAGCGGTCGATCCGGTCTCCTGGAACTTTTTCCAAAGGTCGTTTCCCGTGGATGATGCAATGTCGTAATCGCGGCAGGCACGGCTGATATTTCCATGGCTCCTGACTGCACCAATGAACTGATTCTTCAAGGGTGAGTCGAGTGGTTTACGCGTAGGAACCTTGGGCATCTGGTGGTAAGAGGTGGTTGAATTTGAGGCACGTGTTGTGACGCAATGAACTCATTTCCGGTTACTTTCGGTGATGACGAGTACATATATTCACAACACCCAAAAACACACCTTTCTGAGTTGAACCTCTCACCATGGCTATTACCGAGACTCAAAAGAGCCGTACTATTTGTACCCGAGACAAGAATCCTCCAGCCCCATCAAAGCCCCGTCACTGCGTTGAGGCCCCCTGTACTCGTCATCACCGAAAGTAACCGGAAATGAGTTCATTGCGTCACAACACGTGCCTCAAATTCAACCACCTCTTACCACCAGATGCCCAAGGTTCGGCCTCGGTCTACCTTGGTCTACCTCGGCCTGGGTCCGTCTACCTCCATCTACAGGGTAGACAGACGGTAGACTCAGGTTAAACAGGTGTGTGTACCCAACATCGATTTGGGTAGACAGACAGGTCAGTCTACCCTCTGTCTACCCGGGTAGACTGACCCTTGGTCTACGGGGGGTCTCAACGCAGTGCGTGCCAAACCAGGTCCGAAACCGAAGAATGGACCGCGCACTGCCGCTCGTTTCGAAAGAGATGAACGACGACGGGACCTCACGTACCACAACTGGACCGAGGTCTTCGATTATATGGAGGATAACAAGGACGACTCCCAGAGGAAAGTGGTCGCATACTTTGCGACCCGTCCGGACGCAAAGGGTGGCAAACGTTTCTTTACGCAATCTGCCCTGTCAAAAAAGCTGCAGAAAAAGGCTGAGATTTGCAGACTAGTAGCAGAGGACCCCAATGCACGGTCGATGAAGCGCGCTCGGATCGTCACCTGCCCGGAAGTCGACGCGGCATTGGCCCTCTGGGCCCGCGACATGGAGCAGAAGAGGCGTACTGACTGTTACGGGGCCAATGCTGATTGAAAAGCGGAAGCGATTCGAAGTGGCGTTAAATATTCCAGAGGAGCGACGTTTAACGGGAACTGGGTGGCATGATTCATTTAAAAAAGCGTCAGTGTCTTCCACTGGTCGAAAGGCTGATGCTCACAGTCGAGTATGGTTTCAGGAATAATATTCGGGAGGCCACCATTGATGAACTCCTTGATCTGCCGATTGAGCAGGAGGACTTTGATTCGGAGTTTTTGCGTTTTGCGGATGGAGAGGAGAGGACCCGAGAAATACTGGAGTATCTCAAGCTCCGTGACGAAGACGATCAGGACGAAGAAGATCTACAAGAGCCGGAATTCCAGTTCAGTAAGCAGGAGGCCTTGAATGCGGTGGCTTTCCTTCAAAAAATTGCGCACCATCGGCCCGATTTGGATGTGGCACTACCGCTGGTTGGACAACTTGGCAAATTTCGCTCTGCACTGGCCCAGGAAATGGAGGAAGGAAAGGTTCAGACCACTATCACATCTTTCTTCAAGTAGACACTGAATTTCTTCAATAAAATGATTTTTTATTCAATTTATGTGCTGTGGAATAACCATCATATGGAATAGCCTATGGGCCCTTCCCGACGATATTCCATACGAGCTACTCTACTGTACATTGAATCAAAAAATTACATGGCCTACACGACATACACCCTCTCCCTCCTCGCCTCTCCCTTCCACCTCACCCACCCACGCATCACGCATCTATCTCTCCACCCACACCCCCACCCCACGCCCAGTGTGTACGTCCTGGCTCAATTTTTCCTTTCATAATTGCGTGCTGACGATGTGAGTCCAAGACCTCGGCAAATACATGTGGTGCAGACGGTACACGCGCTCGCGGCTATATTGCGATATCCTACGACGTCAGTCTGTGCTATGTGGGAAGACTTTCTCTGATACTTGACCACAGGCGACAAATAACTCAGGGAGATGGACGATTCCGCACAAGCTAGGTAAAGGGTATTTGACACGCTATTTGAGCTTTCATGTTGCTCATCCCGACTGCCAGAGACTGGGAACCCTGCGTGGCTGCGACCGAAATAATGCTTACAAGATCGGGGCGGAGAAACAGCAAGCTACTGCTGCCAATTGATGACTCCCCGAATCCTTTATTCTGCATGTTCTGTTCTTGTTTCTTGAGCTTTTTCATCTGATCAGATATACATTCTTAGGTAGGCGGTGCGCGTGGTGCGATCTTGCCGTAGGTGGCTATTTCGGAGGGATATTCGGGCGGGTGGGACAGACGAAGGTACCATGTAGTAGCTACAATAAATGTGATTTATTCCACAATGCCTCGACGTGCCTCGTTCAGCTCAATAATAGCTCGGTGTGCCTCTATTCACCTCGTTTGGTCTCGATTCGGATCGAGGCGCAACGAGCCCAGTCCGGATTATCGAGGCAAATCGAGGTGTTGCTAAATTGCTCGATCTGGCTCGTTTAGCTCTATATCCCTAGCTGAGTTTCTCACTGGGCGTAAGCACCGAATTAGAAATGTTTTTAGTAGACGCAACGTCTCAATTGAGAACTGTCCCCATGTCCGGATCATCCCTAAATCCAATCGCCTGACTGGTTTTCAACTGTCAAAAGAACCAGCCAAATCACAGTGATGCGCGAGTGACAGACGACAGGCGGCGCCGTGCGCAAGCCTTGGATGTGAGGTGCCTGATTATCATTTTATGCTTACCTTTTTGCTGATCCCTTATGCCTTTATGCCGTGCCGCCGCGCACTCCACATGCTTTCCATCAACTTTGCACTGCCTCCCCGTAGTATATATACCTAGCTGTCAGTAGTTATGTCTCTTGGTCAATCCACTACTTACGCCAGTTCCCTCTGCTGTCTGAATTGTGCCAGATCTCGACGTCTCTCGCATCCGTCACACTTAAACCCCGCACTCGACTGCAGTGCTCTGACGTCGTTAAGGTCGAGGAGTCTCGACGACCTCATCCTTACAGCCACACATTCAAACGTCGTTATATCTACTCATTCTCGACCTTGATTGGAACATCATGATTAAATAGTCGTCACTGACCCGATTCTCGCTCGGGTCGACACGTCGACCAGCTCGCATTGCGCATGGGGTTCTGAGTCAGGGGTCTTGTTGGGGTTACAGCCATTTACGGAACTTAGGGCGCGGCCGTTTTTCCTGCTTTTCGTCACTTGTCGCGAGAAAAAACGCCCTGGGCTCAATTCTCAATGTTTTGCCTTGGGAGTAGGCTCAAACAATTGGGAAGAATAGAACGCCCCGCACAGTAGCTGTAGCGGTCGGATTCCTCTATATTTTTGATATGATGTTCTTCTTTGTATTCCAGACGGTGAAAAAACCGGGATACCGAACATGACGTATAATTGCATTGTATGATACATTTCGCCAGAGAGAATATCCAATGAAACTGAGTTCGAGAGCGAGTCTTCGAGTTCTTAGGATTACTGTGCTAATCTCAAGACAAGCGCGTAGCTTTGTATTGAAATACAGTCGAAGCCCTCCTAACCCATAGCTCTATAAACCCATAATCCCTCATACCCCATAGGAATCCAATAGAACCATGCTCGTCCCGCAGAAATAACCCATAACTCTCCAATAACCCATACCCCATAGCCCGATGAGCTGAATTTTTTCAGAACCCATAGGCCAAAGTGCAAGTCCGATAGAGCCGATGCTTTCGTAGATCATTTTGAGTGTGGGTTTTGGGAAGCAGACATGTAAATAGGGTGTCATTAAACCATGTATTTGACCTACTGGTGTTGCATTGGTCAGTTAACACTTATCAGGTGTGGAAAATTACGATTGATGATGTCAAAATGAACTTTCGGCCGTTTCCAGACTTCGGCAAGCAAATTTGTCTTTGTTTGTCCTGCTCTACCAACCCATACTCTCTCATAACCCATAGGGTTGGTCGGTAACGGAGGGGTATGGATTAGGAGGGCTTCGACTGTAGCCGTTGATAGGTTCTTAGATTCACACAATATAGTGATCAAGGTAATAAGCAAAAAAGGCAGCATTTTCATCGATGAACCCGGGACGCACCTATAATCGATGCAGAAATTTGCATTTCAATGAGCTCTATGAGATCCCGCGAGTGCTTCTTTGGTTCGAGCCGTTCGACGGTGCAACATGACAAATGGAGGCTCAAGGGTTGGAGACACTTACGGACATGCACGGAGCTTGTTGTAAGATTCCGGAAACGGTATGTTTTTCCAAAATTCAAATCAATACCTTTATGGAACGGCCATCAAATTTCGGCAAACATCATGTACAGCTTCGGACAGTCAAACATAATGGACAATTCCTTTTGTAGCATCATCCTCCGTCTTGTTGCTCGACATGACTGGTTACGAGGACACGAAAAAGGAAGGCAGAAAAGTGTAGCGCACCCCGAAAGTGTGGCGGGCCTCAAAAAGTGTGCACAGGCCGGCGTTCTTTGTTCAAATTTGGCAATGGTTGAAGCCCTGTGAAAAAGCCGGCGCGCCAGGCATCAGCGGGTATCGCCTGAGCACGTTGGTATAGCCGGGTATCGCCTGGGTATCGCTCTGGCTAACATCAGGAAAGACAGTTTTGCTACCATTGCCATCACCGGTCCAGTCCGGGTGCGCGAGGCGGGTCAAGAGATGTTCCTGAAGCTTTGGTAAAAAATCCTGCGCACCGTGAGACTGAGACCATCACCGCCGGGTCTCCGTGATTGCTTCGCAGACAAGACGTCAAATGGACAGAAAAGTTGGGAGAAGGTGAAATATGGTGGTGCTGCTCGGGCGTGGTATATGGAAGAGCCACTGACTCGGCGAATGAGATGTGAGTCTTTTTATGTCCTTGGGCAACTGGAGTTGGAGTTGTCGGCGAGACTCGACGCCGAGCCTTCGTGCGCGCGCGGGTCGCAATGCGCAACAGAATTGTATTCCGCCGCTCCAGCTGCGTCATCTGTCGAACAGCCTTGTTCTCGTTTGTACGAGCATAAAGCTTTTCACGCGGCGGTGCTCCACTATTATATTCTGCATGCAGTCGTTTGCGCTCATTTCAGGGCAGAATGACTTCAAATAAAATGTCAATATGAACTGTGAGTAATTTGAGGGGTTCATGCTTTAACTCATAGAACATTTACTTTGTTGTCCCATAATAAAATAATTCAGCGGTTTCTGAAAAATCAACTTTGTGGTTTCACTGCTCAGGCAGGTGTATATGCAACAAAAGTACGCATTTTATTATGGCACAACAAAGTAGATGCGTGATGGGTTAAACCATGCGTGAACCCCTCAAATTACTCACAGTTCATAGTGACATTTTATTTGAAGTCATTCTGCCCTGAAATGAGCACAAACGACTGTGTGCAGAACATAATAGCACCACTCTATGCGAGTTGCCTCACTTCTGATGCTGAGTGCTACCTAATCTCTGATGGAATGTCCTGTTTCGGATCTTCCTCATAAGTTCTTGAGGGCTTTCCCCCAAGATTTCACTGTTCTGTTTACAAAACCACCCAGGTCAGCAGATAGGCAGAACAATATGTAGAAGTCAAACCAACCCTGACAAAGTAGGGGTTGCTGTGCCCAATGTAAGCTGGTCAGAACGTAAGCGTCGACCGAGCAAGTTTTGGACCACCGACTGAACATTCAACACTTCAGTTATTGCATTTCAATTATGTTTGTGACCCACCAGTGTCCACTTGAAGATATGCCCAAGAACGCACAATCCTCAAGTTTTATGTGTATAGCTCAATGCCTGAATAACTCATATTTAGATGAATGCAGTTACCCATTATTCTTTTCAGCGTGAACAGGTGTATGGTTTAACTTTTCAGCCTTCCGAGTCCTTAGTTTTTCTATTGCAATCATAAGTTATGCTTTATCGATGATTTTATTTCTCTGGCACTTTGGAAACTGCACACACAAAGCAGCCAGGAGTCCAAACCAACCCTGACAAAATTGGGGAAGGCTGTCAGCACCTGTCGGGCTGGAGGAGGATGCAAGCTCACCCATACAATCCGCCCGACGCGTGATGTGCTCGTTGTGGGGCGGCAGTGTCGAAGCAAAGAAGCAGGTGGCGGGATCACACGGATCCGCGGCACGGGATGATCTCCGCCGAGAGATCCAGACTGACAAGCTTGAATCTGGACTGACGAGTTTGCACCGTCGGCTCCATCAACTGACAAGGATTGAACCTGGGCTATCCAGACTGACAAAGATGGCCATCAAACTGACGAAGATGGACATTCACACTAACTGACGAGCTTGTATACTACCCCCCCGCTCATGCTGGCATAGAGCCTGCGACTTGGCCCGTGACTATTGCTGCGCAGCCCAGGTCATACTTTTCAAAATGCCTGCCATTTGAATGCAGCTCAATTGCATCAGGTCATGCTTTTCAAAATGCCCACCATTTGAACCACCTCTATTGTGTCAGGTCATGCTTTTCAAAATGGCAGCATTCAAATGGCAGGCATTTTGAAAAGCATGACCTGATGCAATAGAGATGCATTCAATTTCAAATGGCTGGCATTTTGAAAAGCATGACCTGACACAATAGAGGTGCGGCCAAATGGCGGGCATTGTGAAAAGCATGACCTGATGCAATAGAGATTCATTGAATTTCAAATGGCTGCCATTTGAAAAACATGACCTGATGCAATAGAGCTGCATTTAAATGGCCGGCATTTTGAAAGGCAGCACAATAGACCTGTATTTAAATGGCTGGCATTTTGAAAAGCATGACCTGGTGTAATGGAGGTGCATTCAAAAAGTTATGGGGCAAAAAGTCAATAACTGATGGCTGCAGATTCGGCGGCAGTTCGAGATGCGAGCAGCCCGAAAGAGGTGTTGACGGATGACGTAGTGAAACAGCATCACTTTTATGCTGTCTGAAGAGAGCAATCTGACCAAAAGCTCTACGGACAGGAGCCGCACCCGTAAAACGGGCTGTGAACCCATCGGCAACGGCAATGGGTTAGAACCCTAGTCTGCCGCTTGAATACTCATGAACAATTTTTTATGTTCCTCAAATCTCTGCAGTGGCGACCAACATTCAGTAGGAAATGGCTGAGGTCCGGGTGTCTGGAAGACATAATCGTGAAAGCAATCCCTAAACAGCTGCAGTCGGATTGCTCATAATGCATAGCGTCGGTAGATGCCCAAACCCGATGCATTATGAGCAATATGCAATATGAAGACACCTTTACAGTGAGCAAAGTGTGTTAAAGTGTGTTCGGTGGATCCAAATCCTCGAAAATCTTATCCAATATGAGCCATTCTGCATTATGACCCTATGCATTTTGACAAATCTGATTGTATCATCCCTCTCCCAGCTGTCTTTCACATGTACGGCGCAAGTGCACATTGGCCGTACGGCAACTTCAGCGGCACCAACACGTCAGTATATGGCACGCGTTGATTGTTATCTAATTTCGGGCAGGGATATTTGCCTCGACATTTACGCTCAAGGAACGCTTGGAGGCCCAGCATCTCTTTCTCCGTCGTCTTCTCGGCATTAATCCTCGTTCGATGCTATGGTGCCCGTCACTTAGTCACCACCTAAATTGGACTAGTCCCAAATTGGCTGAAGGCGATTTTTTTTTAAATTGTGTATCTCTCTGGGCTGCTGCTGCCTGCAGCACACCATTTTCCACATCTTGGCAGCCTCATACATATCTATTTCTATACAATAACCTGGCCATCCATATTCCTCCAAATCCACGAGCCTCGACTTTATTCCAAGTCAGCCAACCATGCCAGGATGTCAACTCAGAACACTCAATTACAAGTCCAGAGGTCCAGTTCTAAGTAGTACAAGTCACATATGTGTGTTTATGAGACGGTAGCACTTGCCTTTGACCAGAAGGTGGTGTATTTTGGTAGACGTACCTCCGAGCTCCGAAAAAAAGTTTCATACCAACTTTTGGATCTCGATTCTGGGGCTTATTTCAAGTGTTTCAGGGCTCATTTTTTTGAGGGGGAGGAACTCGGGGCCTATGAAATCTCACATGTGATTATGGGAGAGGTTGTCATTATTTGGCAGTATTAATTTTGACTGGTGGGTGTATCTGCACACCGTGCGCGCATAGCTTCTGAGACATCCAGGCGCGACCCGGAGCTCCGGCGACACAGCGACCGACGACACAGATGATTCACTCGCCGACGATTCCAGTGCACTTTCTGACGACGACGACGACGACGACGGCGACTATTACTCTGAGATTTACGACTTGATCTATGACGCAGATGGAAACATCGACTACGAGGCTGTGGCGAATATATCAGAGTCGTGTGTCGTCACAATCATTTTATTTTCCTTGCCCCATTCCTAGTCTCTCGTAGACAGACGCTTCAACAATATGATCTCGTACCTCGATTTGTTGAAGTCTGTTATTAAGCGCGGGGTCTTGATTGGGGTAAAATCTTGTTACATAATCTACACTGCCACAGGTGGCGGTGCTATCGACACGTCTTCTTTTCCTCTTACCGCGGCTCGTTTTCTGTCTCTTCGCTGGGATTTCCTCCTTGACACTGCGTAAATCTCGTGCAGGAATGCATTTATCATGGACTCCGCTTCGAACCCAGCTCCCTTTCCCGTGAAAACTCGAAGCTCGGGCGTACTGTACACCAAAAGACCTCGGCTTGACCCAAGTCCCGGCAGTCCCGGCATTCCCATTCTGCCAGCAGGCTATACCTGCAGATTCCCTCGACCACAGTCGATGGTCGCGATGGATATAGCGCTAATGACTTGCTCGGCGGTGTCCTGACGGCAACTCCACGCCGGGTACGTGTCGATACAGCAAGCTGTACTTCGGCGACACTACTGAGGGCGTCAGCTTGGGGATCATGTCTCTGGATTTGAGTGCGCGTATTTTGGCTGAATCTCGCCCCTTGACAGCTGCTGAAGATTCCGTTTGCAGGGGCTTGAATAGCAACCAGTTTATTCTCAAGACACCACTTACAGTCTCGCTCCTCGCGCAAGACCGTGCCTAGGTACGTCTCAACATCTCCCATCTCCCTCGCATCCTACTCCCGACAGCCGCTCGAGACTCCACTCGACACCCTCGACGCAGTCCTGCTCCCTCATCGCACAGATTGGGCAACAGAACCTCCATCTCCTTCCCAATTCGCCTGCGGCAGCTGCTCCTGACTCGGTACCCACCCACGCCGGCTTTCTCTCCAAGGCGGACATCGTTCGAGCCCACTCCGAGCGTCAACACCCCGGACGCGACAGTGCGCAAGCAACACGTCGACGCAGTATGAGCGAACGGAGTCGCGCTCGGGGCACGGCGTCGACTGGAGCTCGAGCCCTACCCGTACGATGTGCGTGTGCGACGCGATGTAGAGTCAAACGCTGGGTGCCATCGCCCGCGTTGTGTGGTGGAGCTGGTCTGTCTCGCCCTACATACGGGACGGAGGCGCTTGTCGCATGGGCCTCGCACCAAGGCCAGCGAATTGGCGTAGGCAGTTTGGCTCCGCGTGCGCCGCTGGATCGTGCACGGGCAGCCGGTCCATTTGATATATTGCATGCGTTCAGTACCTATGTAATTTTTTTGAATGAATTTCAGTTTTGAATATACAACGAGTTCCGATTTAAGAGGCAAGTGCACGTAGCGGCTCTGCAACTCACGGCGCATTACTTTCGTTTGTCTTGATCTGTAGACCATTGCCATTCGGGCGGTCGGTTTCAGCTTGAATATCTCACTACTAATAATAATGTATCTCTACCCATTCGTACAAAACCTGTTCACTGCTACGTTGGGCTGAAGGCAGCAAAATTTGGGCTACTTGGCCTCGATTTTGGCCCTACTAGCATCAGACTTTTGACAAATTAGTTGTGGCGTTGTGCAACGCCAAACAACGCGAAAAAAACGCGTGAACGCCCCACAACGCGGCAACGCACAACTCATCAATTCTCTCACAACGCCGGAACAAACTTCCGTGATAACTCCGGAACGCGCAATGCGTGCGCGGTCTTTTGACTTGCCAAAGAACCTCCACCACAAACTCAACCACTATGCACCGTCCCGGCCACATTCCTTTTGTACACGTGCTGCAAAAGAAGAATTAATTTTGGTGACCAATGGCAAAACGCCAAAAAACACGTGAAACGCCGCAATCAAAATGTTAGATTGCTGATGTAATAACGACTTTACTGCAAAATGTCCCATTTTTAGCCAGAATTTGGAGTAAATTGAAAGTAGAGTTCATTAGAACCCATCGGATACGCGTATCTGCAAACTTTCTCGAGAAACGGACCGCGCAATGACGAGAAAACGCGCAAGAGAAGAAACGCCACGAACAGCACCGCCACATGTGGCAGTGTAGATTATGTAACAAGACTCTACCCTTATCCGGCCCCCGCGCTTAAAAATGGACCACCCCATTCCAGCATTTTGGTTCCTCGGGTTCTACCACAGTATCACTCATTAAATGCTCTAGTATGTGCCTGCTTTAACACAGAATTTATTGAGGACAAGTGGGAGCCGTATAAGGAAAGATCAAAGTTGTTATCCAAGGAACCCTACTATACTGTATGTATACCTTTCATCTGAGGATTTATTAGAAACACTCTGGGAAATTTGGCGATTGTGGTGCGCAGCTTCAACGGCAAAATTCAACGAACATAAGACTGTTCTCCTCCCTTTTGGCCGGGCTGCCTATCCAGGAAATGTACTACAGAAGAGACGAAATAACAATGAAATGCGAATCGGCGCAATTGGAGAAAACATCAGGATAATACCAGATGGTCAAACTTGCCGTATGTTGGGCGCATGGATCGGAAATGATGTGCCATATATTATACCGTGGCCCACAGTGCTTTAAAAAATCTCAAGTGACCTCGAGAGATGGAAGGCGTTGACACCAAGTTTTGAAGGCAAGCGTCATATCATAAACATGGTCATTGGGGGCCGGACACAATACCTGACCAGAGTACAAGGCATGCCAATGGAACCATAGGTCAAGATTATTCTCCGGTGCTGTCTGTTGTTTCATGTCGGATTTTGCTGCAAGGGTGCGATAAAGGGAGGAAGTTTCGTAGCTGTGTAGAACATATCGATAGCAGGCATCGCCGGTACTGTTTGGCCATCGGTTATTAGCCCATTCACGGCATTGCTGCCGCATTTGGGGAAGTGGAACGCGCAGCTCGAGGCAAGATAAAGCATAATCACGGAGGTCAGGATGTAACGGAATTCGAGGATTGCGGTCCATGGACTCGGTGTCGAGGCAAGCATAAGAGTGAGAGAAGTTGCCAGTGATTTCGTCGACGGAGATTAGAATTGGATCTAAGAAGAAGTTAATTTTTGCGGGTGCGAGAAAGGACAAACATACTGTTTTTGCCAGACTCGTCATGCGGTCGTGAGGCGTATTCACACACTACAACCAACGTTGGTCCAACAAATTTTGCGTGTCTTGCGGCCCTTGCGGCCCTCTGTGTTATCTACACCACACTGGCATTGGAAAAGCCGCTTGCGGCGCTTGTACTCGGTTTTTCGATCGATAGATTTACACGAATCTGATTCAGTCTTGATAATTGTGAGTTTTGCGCGTGCATCACGGTACATTTCGCCCGGAATGTATATCCCTGGCTCTGTTAGAAGCGCAAAAGCACGGTCTAGTCGCCGTCAGTTTCTTGCAACTTGGAATTTGGATGATGAACCTTGGTCCTCCAATGACCGCTCAAAACGGACAGATTCAGCAGGGATGAGCTTCAGATCTGTTGACGTATGACATCCGAGATTTTGAGGACTTTCAAGACAGAATCTGTAGAGATAGATTTATGGGTAAGAGGAGGAACATTAGCGAGTCGTTGTTTCGAGATTTCAGCGAGTTGGGTGGCAGCCGCAGGGACAGAAGCGGTGAGATCCATTTAGAGCTTCCAACGACGCGTAAAGAATGGTATATGGCGCGTCGATACAGCCGGAGAGCAGAGGATAGCGGAAGGAAGAAATGACACACGTGACCGCCATCAATTATTCTTATTCAGCTCCCGAATAGTACATGGTGCATCCATTGATTTTTCTTACTCGCGATGTTCTGGGGGGAACGTGGTCCCCCCCCAGGGCCCCCCTCCTTTTGCCTAACGGCTTGACAAAATAATTTTGTTCATAGCTTTTTCTGAGTTAATGGCTCTCACAGCTTATTCTCTGTGTGAAATAAACAATTTGGCGCGGGGGAGACCCCCCTTGACGCTCGCCGCTGGGCCCACTGCGTGGAGCTTGCGCTCGCCGCGCGGCCCACGGCGTGGGGCTGAGGATTTTTCCCACCAAAAAAAAAGCAAGCAAACAAAGTGGAAAAAAATGGGAAGAGGGAGGATCGAACGCAGGACCTCCGCAGATGTTAAGAAATTAAGGAGACGCACCATAGCAGAAAGAGTTCTGGAGGCAGCTTTATAGGACAGCATAAAGTTACCTCCAGGTACGGCCAACAGACGCGGGGAAACATGTGGCTGTGTTCCCCGCCAGGACCCCGCGTCAGTTTAAATTCCTCCGACCCCTGGGTCAAATTGATTTGACCCCCCCCCTTGACCCCGGTCAATCCCAACACCGCCTGGGGCCACGACGTGCTAAGCCTGCATAAACGGACTCACGTAGTGATCAGTTGTTGCTTCCTCCGAGTCGGGCTCTTGAACTTGTCTTGAACTTATACCACAACCTTCCTCGCCCGGCCTCCCAAAATGGACTCCCAAAGCTCGTCTTCCACCTCGCGTATGCTGATCGTTGCCCTTACCTCTCATAATTCATTCTAGCCCGCATCGGGTCCCTGCCTCCACCGCTGGCAAGGCACCCACCAAAGTGCGTCCTCTTCTTGCCCACTTCCACACTCATTACATACTGACCTTGCTCTGTAGACTGAGGTCTCGAGGGCGTCAAGGCAGGCAAGAAGACCGCGACAAAGAAGTCGGCCGCGTCCGCTGACGACGGCGAGAAGAAGAAGCGTGAGAAGGCGCGTAAGGAGACCTACTCCTCCTACATCCACAAGGGTGCGTCTGTAGAAGATGGGGAGTTGGATCGCGTCGCTCACGACGCGGGGCAGCCCTCAAGCAAGTCCATCCTGACACCGGTATCTCGAACAAGGCCATGGTCATCCTCAACTCGTTCGTGAACGACATTTTTGAGCGTATCGCCTCCGAGGCATCCAGTGCGTCTCATCTGCTATTCATCCTATGTTCTGCCACTGACTGTTTCATTTCAGAGCTCGCCAAATACTCGAAGATGTCGACGATCTCGTCGCGTGAGATCCAGACCAGCGTACGCCTTATCCTGCCCGGTGAACTCGCGAAGCACGCCATCGGCGAGGGTACGCGTCTTCCTTTTACCTCGCTCCCGTCCTGTTCTGACTCGTCCCCAAGGCACCAAGTCTGTGACCAAACTCTCGTCGTCGGCCACCACCACCAAGTAAAATCGCGCCGTCGCACTTGGCTTCCCTGTCGCATCTCTTTTCTTCCTCACATACAATATCCCGCGTGGCCAACTGATTGTCTGTAATATGTGTACATAATGAATAATGTCGGAGAGGGTATCCTGAACGTGGGTTAACTTAGTAGTCCAAAGAATGTGCAGAGATCTAACCTACATTTTCTTTTATTGCAGGGCTGCCAGGTATGTCCTTACTCGGGAACAGTCACTCATTTTTATTTCAGGATTTCGGCTCTCAACGATAAAACCTTGGTAACGATCCGAGCGCAGGTGCGTCCATCCTATCTCCGGGTATCTTGCTAGCTCAGCACTGAAAGCGACGGTCGTGTAACGCGCTTGATACTCCGTTCATCTAGCCAGACGATTAATCACCAAAAATCAACAGAGAGCGTACGGGGACACGTGCGTATAACGGGGCGCGCTCTGGTTATTTCTCCAGTTTCGCGGGTCGGGATCGCGATGTTCATGCCTGCGGACGCGTTCGCGGTGCTTGATCGCGCGTGGGCACGTTGCGGGTGTGGACCTCGTCTCCCCCTCTTCAACCTTCTCGCCGTGCTGCTGGCGGCGCGGCGGGAACGCGGGGTCTGGGAAATTTGACGCCGCCGCGCCCAGTTTTATGGCTTGAACCGTAGACACTTACATTTAAGTGTTGATTTTACTGGCTTGACTCACATGAAGTTCGGTGAAAATGTGGATATATTGCGATAAGATAATGAAAGTAACATGCCAAGCCCTAGATACGCAGCGATCACAGAACGCAGATCATAATCGACATGTCGTCAGATTTAATTCTGTGTGTGTGTTAAAAGTCGTTTCTCATCGGGGGCAGAAAATCATACCCTGGACAAATTGAGGATGACCGAGCGGTTACCCTGGAACTCAAAAGGTGCGCAATGACCAACGACCGCAGACGGGCTAATCTTGTCAGTCCTGTTCTGCATCTGTGAGGAGTAGGTTTTGTCAAAAACAGGAAGAACCGAGGTAACGCAGTGATCTCAAGCTCTCAAGGGACTGGGACGGAGTTAGGCAAGGGTTTTGTATATTATGTAAGACTACATACCTGGGACGGAGTTAGGCAAGGGTGAAGATCCCTTGGGTCCATCCCTTTCTATATACATGTATGGTCCGGTACCTAAACTAACATACCGACGCGTTACGTCACCTATTCCAACACACCCCCATGACACGACGCGTCTACGGGCTGAGACCTAGCAGCTGAACCATTGTTTCAACTTTTGCACGTCCCATTGATTTGGTGAGGGTATCCGCTGGCATTTTATCTGTCCGTAGGTGCACAACCGATATTCGCCCGCGTGCGACCTCATCTCGAAGCCAATAGAACCGCAGATCGAGATGCTTCATGCGGCCATGGTGTTCTGGGTCCTTCGCGACGGACAGAGCGGACTCGTTGTCGATGTGGAGCGTGGAACTATGCGTGAAGCTGTAGCCGAGCTCAGTGAATAGGTTTCGAAGCCATAGGATCTCCTGTCCAGCTGACACTGCAGAGATGAACTCGGCTTCAGTCGTCGAGAGAGTCACAATTCCCTGTAGTCGGCTAGACCAGCTTATGGCGCCACCTGCCATCAGGACAACGAAACCTCCTGTGGATCGACCATTATCAGGATTGCCGCCGTGGTCTGCATCAGAGTAAGTCTGAAATAATTCAGAGGGCGATATGATGGGCTTGGCGGGGCGAGTATACGTGATTTTGTAGTCGAGCGTCCTCTTCAGATATCTGAATACTCGTTTGACAGCTGTCCAATGTGCTGGTCCAGGGTTGCTCGAAAAACGGGCCAGAACACTGACTGTGTAGGCCAGGTCTGGGCGCGTCGCAGTTGCCAGGTAAGCAAGTGCTCCGACGGCATTGATGTATGGAATATTCCGCATCTCCACGGCTTCCTGGTAGTTCTTCGGGCATTGTGCTTTCGACAGCTTCAAACCGGGATCAAGGGGAGTCACAACAGTGTCGCAGTTTGACATTCCGAATCGCTCTAGAATGTCGAGACAGTACTGGCGCTGGGAGAGGGTTACAGTGCCTCGATTGAGATCTTGTTTAATCTCGACACCCAGGAGCCAGGATGTCGGACCCAATTCCCGGAGCTTAAAGTGCTTCTTGAGCTCGAGCACTATCTGGTCGACCTTCTCTCGGGATTTCGATGCGATGGTCATGTCATCGACATACACAGGGATAATGATCCGTTCGTCGCCGCGCCCATACACCCAAACGCTATGCTCACACGTAACCCGGGAGAAGTTCATAGTGGTCAGAGCCCTGTGCAGGGTTTGAATCCAGACTCTCCCGGCCTGCTTGAGGCCGTACAGAGATTTGAGTAGGCGGAGGACCCATTGCGGGTTCTTTTCCACGAACCCCTCCGGCTGCTTCATGTAGATCTCTTCCTCGAGTTTCCCATGAAGAAAAGCATTTGAAATGTCGACACTGTAGAGTATGAGGTCTTCGATAGCGGCGAGTGCGAGGATCGAACGAAGTGAGGCCCATTTTGGTGTTGGGGCAAAAGTCTCGTGATACTCGAATCCCGGCCGCTGACCACAGCCCTGCGCGACCAAACGTGCCTTGTAGCGCTCAATGGAACCGTCGGCGTTTCGCTTCACTTTGAATACCCATCTGGAGCCTATGGCTCGACGGCCTGGGGGGAGTTCCACTAGCTCGAAGGTTCCATTCTGGACAAGTGCTTCAATCTCCTGAACAGCGGCGTTGTGCCACTGGGCGCGCTCCTCTGGTGATCTCTTCATGGCTTCGGCATAGGAGCGGGGCTCTGTGCTGGAGGACGACGCCTTTGAGGCGTGCTCAGAGGTGTCAAACGCATACCGGAGCGCTTCCTCGTGCGACAAGTAATCATCATATTGGCCCGTGTATACGAAATCTAGGCCTGCGCGACACGCTCGAGCTGCATCCTGTATCCCACCGTCGTCATCTGGTTCCTGGTGAGAGTCGGTGGATGAGGTGAACTCGGAGGGGTCATCTGCGGTTTGTGGCGTACGGAGTTCTTGATCAGTGGCCTTAGGTTCTGACCATTGCATCTGTTTCCTCATGAGGTGATTCACATTCAGTGATCCACCTCGACGATCTCGCAGCTTTCGTGGTTCATCCAGTAGTGGAAGAGGAGAAGGTACTGGGGGATTGTCATGCGGAGGAGGTGAAACTGGTGGAGTGGGGGGCTCGAGTGATGTTTGAGGAGTATCCGCCGAAGCTGAAGGATTATCATCTTCGCTTTCACCCCCATCATCCGACAACTGAGGCGGGCATTCAGGCACGGAAATAACCTTCTTTGTTGAGTTTCCCGGGAAATAACGTTCGTCAAAAACTGCATGACTGCTGGTGTAGAATTTTCGAAGCTCAGGATTCCAAAACAGCCATGCTTTGGTGCCATGGGGATAACCAACAAAGATACACCTGCGAGACTTTGGGTCCAATGCCTTGCGTTTCTTCTTGGGTATAAGCACGTAGGCCAGACACCCGAAGATCCGGAAGTATGAGACATCTGGTTTCTTTCCACCTCGTTTCCACCTGGCATACGGGGTAGTAGTCCCGGGAAGAGCTGATGTCGGCGTACGATTGCAGGAATGGATGTAGACGTTTGCTGCAAGGCGCCAGAATGACTTCGGGAGATTCGATTGAGCAAGAAGGGCTGTGATTGCGTTTTCAATGTCTCGATTCGCTCGCTCGGCCACACCGTTCTGGTAGGGTTCTCCAGGTTCAGTAATCTGGATTTGAATTCCATTTTCGGCAGCCCAGAGTTTCAGCTCTTCCGAAATGTACTCGCCACCTCCGTCACATCGCATTACCACCCACTTCTCTCCAGTCTCTGCTTCAGCGTAGGCTTTGTATGCCCTAATGGCAGCAAAGGCATCGCTTTTCCTCTTTAGATATGCGATGGCGCGCCAGCGGGAGTCATCATCGATGAAGGTCATCCAGTAACGGTAACCTTCGGGTGTTGCAACATCCATCGGTCCTTTTAGGTCCGAGTGGACCAGACAAAGACGTCGGGTACGTCTCCTACCTGGCCGGTGGGGTATGTTGTGCCGATGCTGTTTGCCTACCACACAAGGCTCACACAGCGGATCTGGCTCCACAGACAACTCGAAATTCATGCCCGTTACGAGCTTGTTCCTCCGCATCTTCTTGATATCCTCAAGGTTGAGGTGTGTGAGACGGTCGTGCCAGAGTCCCAGTGTCAAAGGGACAGTTGTTGCTCCGTTGGCACTGTGGGCTGTAGGAACAATTACGGCCCCGTTTAGATATCCCGTATTCGTTTCGTCAATTGTCGCCGTGAATATGATGCGCCCATCGAGCGCGAATTGGACCTGGTCCCCGACTGCACGTATCTCATATCCCTTCAGCCTCGTGAGGTGGAAGAGAGACAATAGATTTGAGGCAAGATCTGGTACATGAAGTACGTCGTGAAAAACGACTATTTGGTCACTATCCTTCGGCTCGAACTGAACTGAACCAATCCCCTTCGAATAGATCACACTATCGTTCGCAAGTCTGATAGGAATGCGGTGGGGCGAGTACGAGGTGAACCACGACTGGTGGGGAGTCATGTGTGAACTTGCACCTGTGTCGGTGTTCCAGTCAGTCGCCGATCGGGACTGGAGCCAGTTGGAGCGATGCGACAGGGAGGTGAAAGCACTCGCCTTGCCAGCGAACTCCGTCGCGTAGCTAGCGGATGCAGCTGCTGGAGGCGCTGGAGGGCTGGTATTTGAGGGGTCTGAAACATTGCGTCCCCGACCTCGGCCACGATTGGAGG
This sequence comes from Mycena olivaceomarginata, assembly GCA_029378375.1. Classification (NCBI taxonomy): domain Eukaryota; kingdom Fungi; phylum Basidiomycota; class Agaricomycetes; order Agaricales; family Mycenaceae; genus Mycena; species Mycena olivaceomarginata. The sequence goes on from JARKIC010000384.1 coordinate 259,587, forward strand.
ACCATTGGAGCGATTTCTTGGCCTTCGAGAGCTTCTCACAGTCCTTGATGAAGTGTGGCCCATCGCACAGGAAACACGGGCCTACTTTTGCAGCCATTGCAAGTGTAGCGCCCCTGTCTTCCTGCTTGATGGTGGGCTTCGACTGGAAATCACGCAGGATTGTGGACTCGACATCGCCAAAGTTTAGGTCTTCCTTCATCAGGAATTGGGTGGCGAAGGCCCGGTGATCTGGATTTTCGGAACTGCGTAGAGCTCGGAGAGCGACCATCGTGGCAAGCTCAGCGTCGAGCTTATCGATGTCGAAATCCTCGGGTCGTTGGCGACGAATGAAGGAAAGGGAGCTAGAGATGTCCGTGATGAGAGTGGAGAGAATGAGCTTTGGCTCAATGTCGTCGCGGAGAGTGACATTGAGGAAGTCGTTGTATGCTTTAAAACGTACTCCCGGGGCCTTCTGATTGTGCTTGGCGTCTAGAACCGCCAGCATCTCCGAAGGCTCTCCTTTAACGGCCCTCAAGTCGTCTCGAAGTGGCTCCTCCACTGCTAGCCAGATTTCTCCGCTCGCCTTGCTCTTCCGTGTCTCGTATGCCTCGATGTCGTTTCGCTCCTCCCTTGTAAGCTTGGCTTCATCCGCTGGAACGGGGTAGATCTCCGCGCCGATGCACATCCGCCATAGGCCTTTCGTGCCGGCATATGCCTCGAAGTCCTCGTACCACTTGGCATAGTCGTCCCGGTGAAGCATCGGACGAGAGGTAGTCTCGGTCATTTTGTGAAGGATGATGTGAGAAGAGTCTGTAGATTTAGTGTATGGGGCGACCAGCCAGATAGTTGCGTCAATAGAAAGTCCCGAGGCGATTTTATTGCGCAGGGCCCATAACCTGTCAAAAACAGGAAGAACCGAGGTAACGCAGTGATCTCAAGCTCTCAAGGGACTGGGACGGAGTTAGGCAAGGGTTTTGTATATTATGTAAGACTACATACCTGGGACGGAGTTAGGCAAGGGTGAAGATCCCTTGGGTCCATCCCTTTCTATATACATGTATGGTCCGGTACCTAAACTAACATACCGACGCGTTACGTCACCTATTCCAACAGGTTTTTGCTGGAAAATGGGGATAGCGTTCGAATGGATCGGTTAAACCGGGAGGGAGCGGGGCCTGCGGTTTAACGACGAACAAAGTCTCTTCACCGCGGGTCAAAATTTCTTGGATACTACCAGCAACGGCAGACGGCACCTTGGGAGATGGGTTGTACAAAATCAAGCTGTTTCCCAGATGTGTCGACGCCCAAGAGTAATTCATGCCACGGTACGTGTAATGAGCGCGTTCACCGTCGGAAGCCCCAGGAGCAGATTCCTCATCCAAGTTTCTGCGAGGCGTAAACAAGAGGTCAAATAAGCGTTTTGAATTCCTGGATGACTGGAGGACCGGGACGGTTGAGCCAGTGCCCCAGGTAAGCGCCTCTCAGAAAGATTGAGTGATTGTTGCTTCTGATTAGTGCTGTCCATTAATATAATATGAAATAATATGATATTGTTATAATCATGATAATACGGATACGATACGCAGCATCGCATATCACGTATTATTATCGTATTATTTCCGTATTATGGGGCCCTTTTTCGTGCCCTCAGACCACCTGTAGAAGGTTTTTTTCAACTCTCCTGTGCTCGCAAACATCAAAATTCAACTTGAGTCCCCTAATCTTCGGCGCTGGTATGCTCAGCCGATGTTCGGCATTGGAACCAAGCGGCCATCAGGGGCTGTGCCAAGGTTGAAGCTGCACCATCTTCCAATGAATTCAACCGATTTCACGGTTGAGAATGTTCGGACAGGTAGGAAGTTCATGTAGCAACCATTCCCTTAAGTCTGGATGAAAAAATGGCTCAAGGAGCCAAGTGAAATCATATTATTCAGATATTATATTATAACATTAATACGTGATATCATATCGATATGATATGATATGGCAAAAACCGTATTAATATCGTATTATGGACAGCACTACTTCTAATACGCCTCCGATCCGATCGTTGGTGTTTGTCTTCTGCAGGACACCGATGACACGCTCGAATGGAAAACACCACCATGCCATAACTGGACCGAAGAGGAAAATGAAATTGTAGATGTGAAACGCCACATGGATGTTCGTCCGGCGGGCGTGATCCGCGGTATGCGGGTGGTATATACGCAGACCATCTACCCAGAACTTAATGAGGTTGTGATAAGCGGTTGCACATTCGCGAGTCATGGTGTGTCGGCAAACCAAAACGACGGCCTGGAATAACGCCATACTGTGGTCAAGCATTCCGAGAAGACGACTCGAGTCCCCATCTTGTGGCCGATCTCCCCACATGAGGACGAGTGCGATGGGAAGGTAGACCGTGGCGAGGGTGCGCCACTCGTCAGCTTTGATGCTGCCCGCATTGCTCTCCCTGTAGTTTTTAGGTACAAAGTTAATCCATGAAGGTGTGACGGTCTTCACAATTACATGTTGGACATATTTCAGATTAGTTAGGTTGATGGCCTTCGGGACAAAGTTTGGATTGGATGCTGGCTTGGTGAGGTGCTGCATTTCAAGTAGAGATCAGACACAGAGCTCACGATTGACTCAATGAGACTCACCCAGGCCATTAATTTCGCCGCGTAATGCGCTTTTGTTGTCGCTCCGCTGAGGTCGAGATCAAAGTGAATAAGCCACAAAGCGAAGGGGCGACAAATTTTTTCTCAAAAGCGCGTGCTCCATGGCTGCCGCGTCGATGCCGGGCTCGTCGTTACCCTCAGGAGCCAGAGGTTCAGTAAGCTTTGACTGGATTACATATATTCGGTGTTCCTCTTTTTCGGGGGTCTTCATGTTCAGGAGACACGTCGTCGATCTCGTACACAGGCCAGTCCTGTTCGAAAGCCACTGGCTTGGTGCCCGTCTTTTTCGCCACTTCGGCATCAAGCCAAAGGACCTTACAACAATGGATGCACGATTCCTTCCAGAACGCAATGCATCGCACCACTTACGAGCATGCGAGTGGGATCCCAGTACGGCAAGCGCCAGAACTCCGACCAGCGAACACAGTGCGCGCCAGCGGTTTCTTAGGTCTCCTAGCTCCCCTCATGTCCGCGCAAGCACCTATCCTTCATCTCATGGTTCCATACAATGTCACCAATCAATTCACCCGTAATCTGTGCATCCCCAAGACTCGTTTTACTCAATTTAAGCAGCGGTAAGTATGTCGTGTGTTATTTACTCTACAATTGCAGTAGTCGTTGGATGACCTGGAATGAATGCAAAATCGTTGAGCTATAATCAGTTCGGGTACAGAGTCGGGCCTCTTTACCTCCTAGGATACCTCCAATGGTTGATGAATCCTTTGAATTTAAGTATTTTGGTCGTATTTGCGACCTATAGCATTTTCGCCGATTTTAAACCCATTACGCGCGTCATTTTCGCGTTTTTATGTGTCACTGGAATCATGGATGATATTAGACCATGACATTAATATGTTATTGGTGTCTGGATTGCGTAGTTCCGAATTATGTGACCAAAAAGGAGAGTTTTGGCACATTTCAGTTGAATTTCTCCAGGATCTGTCAGTTCTGCACCGGAGGGGAGTTTCTTCTTGAGAACTATGCGGAAATCCGTTCGACAATAATTTAGATTGGGTTTTTGTTCATGCTAAAAGCTTGCATTTCAAGTTCCAAATATTTTATTTAGATCTTTGGACACCTTTTGAACAGTGATTGAAAGCCCTCTACATTTAACAGTACATTGTTACAGCTGGGGAATTTGGATCCCAATGGCGAATTGTCTATCAACTGTGTGGAATTTTAGCATTGCACTCCATGTGAAGTGTCGGCAAGGCCGAAGATTTTTTATCGATAGTTGATTTAGCCCACACTGCCTTTACCACCGTCTTCGCGCTCGAAAGCACGCTCAAAAACACGCTCTGCACACGCTTTCGACGCTCTAAAACAGCAGACCAAAGTAGTAACATTATCGATGCTCTCCAGTACAATCACTCGGTATCCTCGACATATTGATCATCATCTTCATCCTCTACCTCGGAATTTGCATCGTCCTCCAATAGAAAAGGGGGTTTCTTGGTTTTCACAGGCGCTGCCGTGGAACTCTCATGGGATACCTTGATATTTTTTAACAGATGGATGAGCCCTGATGAGAGCGGACGTACAATTTTATCCCTTTCAGATTCCACGGCAGGCTTCTTCCTGACGGTCTTGGATATAGTTGGTCGACCTTTTCCCGTGGATTTTGACTTCGTCTTAGATGTCTTAACGGATGAGCACGGACAGGATGCTAGCAGAGCGGGCCTACATCAGCTTGTTTTGTCTTCGGGCGCTTGTACTATACCAGACGGTTATTATGAGTGCATGCTGGGGACAAAACGTATTACTATTACGTACCTTTTCGATCCTTTTCATGCATTCTTTAGCGGCCTCTATGGCAAGATCACCTCTATTCAGACGAGAACACCCGGTCCCAATATACGATTTGAGCCGGTCGCAGTTCGGCGTCACGAGGGGCTGGGTCTTCTGTCCCAAAAGCTGACGAGGCCAGTCAGGACTGTGAGGAATCAGAGACAAGACACTGAAGTGCATACCGCTTCAAGTTTTTCGGTGGTTGGGGATGTCTCTAAATTCTTGTATATCTGCTTCACCCAGTCTGCCTTGACAGCAGTTTGCGACTTGAGGTGTTCTGGGATCTTGGAACCAGTTTGCGACTTGAGGTGTTCCTGGAGACCTTGAACAGGAACAAGTTCAATAAACTGATGACAAGAGTCAGTGGCTGGAATGAGGTTGTACGGATCAAGGTCCGAACCCTGAATAATGGGTGACGCGGTGTTGGTGACATTTTGCTATTTATTTATAGCTTTGGACCTGCCAAAATGTTTGTCGAAGAGGCGTTAAACGACCCTCATTTATAGTCGGAAGCGGCCCGATGCTCGGGCCGCACACCGAGCCAGCCGACCAGGAAAAATGGGCCTTCCCAAGGGCTTCAAATTGCCCGGAAATCGTCCCAAATTGCCCAGGCTTTGGGCCTATGTCCTGGCAAATATTTGAATAGATTTCTATTCGGCTCCTCGGGGCCTCGGATCCAGCAGCCAAGGGAATTATATTAGTAGATTGTTGCCGTCGATCAGGGAGTGTCACACAGGGAAGGCCCTTTCATGGTAGTTGGGCATAGCACTGACACTGGCCAGTATCGCAAGCAGACTTTAGTGAAGATAGTCGTTCACACGGATATAAAACACTTGGCATGGTGCAACTTGTCTCTTTGTGCTATTCGTCGATCAGCCGGTCCGGCGATATTTGATGCCATCACAAGACTCGACAGGGGTTCAAGTTCTGCTGCAGCTGCTGTCCTACCAGTACCACGCTTGCGACGTGTTCTCTTGGCCTCTGCGAGTTTTGCTTGCACGTCCTTCAGAGCTTGATCTGTTAATTTCTTGGTGGCTTTTGCCTCATTGAACTGAGCTTGTGTTGTAGCGCGTCAGTGTCAGCGCTCTGTTTATTTGCCGTGCGGGCCTTGCCTGTAGCACTGGAATTTCGTTGGACTTTACACATCATATGATGGAGTATATTGTTCAAGTTGTTGTCGAGGATCACAGTCTGGAGGCTGTCCTTCATCTCATGTGCTGTCTGGAAATCTAGTTTGCGAGTGCTGCGAGAGAAGGTTGGATTTGAAACAAGCAGAGCATGGACACAGCTTGTACAAATTTGGTTAGGCTCCCAGTCGACACTAGAGGATAACAAACATACTGTTTGCTGTGTGAGATGCAGGCCCGGACATGATACAGAGAAAATTTGTCCGAATCTGTAGTCGTGATCCCGCTATACTCCGGGTCGTTTGTCGGGAGCAAAGAGTCCCTCGCTAACTGGACCCGCACCATCTCCATGTCAATTCCCATTGTGAGGAGATTCCCGCCGTGTGATGCGTTTAAAACGAAGATTCTTCCCGGGGAATCGGAGTATAATTATCTGGACCTCGTCGAAAAGAGCCTTGGAGTATGGCTGATCAGTGCCGTTAGTGTATATTCAACCAACTGTGAGAACTAAAAGTAAGCAATAATTTCACTGCATTTTGGCAGTATATGTAAATCTGAAGAACCTTGTCTTTTCTCTGCGCTAGTGAAGAAAGGCAGGTTGAACACGGTCAATAAGGAACCCTCGGGAGGGAGCCGCAAGATACCGGATCCGAAGCATAGGAACTTCAAAGCCTGAGTAAATGTGGGCATGGTGTTTAGTATGAATTTGCTATATATTTGGGCATGAGTGGAGCAAGAAAGCACCCTTCGCACTCAACGAGTGACCAGGAAGTGAAAATTTGGGATTGTGCGGGTGTTGTCTAAGCTGACACGGGTAGCTCAAGCTCAAGATAATTCACTAAGGTCTGAATGGACTAGCTCTCTTTCTTTTGCAACGAGCCGGTTCATCCCGTAGCTATCGAGCCATTAACGAAAATGCGGTCGAAAAGAAGGGTTGCGGAGTTTGTCAAATTTCAGCTCAGCTGAGGTGCAATTCTAAATTAGAACTGAAATTAATTGAATAGGATCGGGATTCTGTTATTATCAAAATAGGTGTAGCTGAGACCCAACATATCAGTTGCAGTGGAATATGAAGGGGAACTTAAAGTTTTGGTTCTCATTTCAGTTTGACGGAAACCTATAGTTTCAGTTTTAGTTTCAGCTGAGCTGAAATGAGATCCAAAACCTGAATTTTCAGTTCACGTTTTAGCCCAACTGATTTTTTAGGTTTCGGTTGCCCTTTGTTCAATATTTCAGTTTTCACTTTCAGTCCAATTGACTTGTAATCTGACTCTTGGCATTTCAAATAAAATTCAGCACCGCTGAACCCAAATCTCATTCCTTTAATTTCAGTTCTCATTTAGAATTGCACCTCAGCTTAAGCTGACATTTCACTAACTCCGGTGTGATTGTTGACAGAAGGAGGTTAGATAATAGATTGTTGTCTTATCTGCACAGCCACCTGTCACGAGACTCTGCTCCGCACGTCGACCGTCGACAGCCTCTTCCTTGCCAAGCGTGTTCGCGCAATCGTTCTAGGCTTTTCTCGACGTTACTAGACTTGTGAAGCTTCTCACCTCGGCGTTTGGAGGCCAAAATTTCAGGTTTTGGCATCTTTTACTGTTTGCTGCCGCGCGACCGACCCTCTTTTGTGCAGTCTTCACCTGTTCGAATCCTGCGGAAGGAGCTTGTTATCCCTTCGTCTAGCTATTGAATTGGGTTCGTTCCTTTCCCAGCGTCGACCGTCCTTCGGAGCCAAAACCCACGCCTCCCACCTGACATAGGACCAAAACCTGCTTCTTATCAAGTGAGTGCATAAATTTCAAGTCATGTTTTTCTGTCTAACCCTTTTTGACCTGCAGATTGCGATTCGAATCTCATTATCATGCTCTGTTCGCTTGCAGAAGATCGTGCTCGCGTCGCGGATATCGACTCCCAGATCCTCGATCTTGAGTGATCGCTCTCCGCATTGCGAACCGAGAAATTTCGACTGCAGGAGCGACTAGACTCCTACAAGTACCCGGTTTTGACGTTGCCCACCGAAATCGTCATAGAGATTTTCGTCCAGTTTCTTCCTGGCTATCCTCGCTGTCCGCCGTCGACGGGCCCTTTCTCGCCCACTCTTCTCACGCATATTTGTCGAAGATGGCGAGAGATAGCTCTTGGAGTCCCTACTCTTTGGAGAGCCATTCCAGTATCCTTCTATGATATTCCCCTCGAAAAACAAAATCATATATCGGATTTCCTCCGCAGATCCGGTTCTTGCCCACTTTCTATTCAAAGTTACGACTTGTCTCTCGCGGTGCCAGAGCCTGAAGTCTTTGCGGCCATCGTTCCGCACCGTACGCGCTGGGAGCACCTCAGCATGCGCCTTTCACTACCAGAACTCCCCACCATCGAAGGCCCGTTGCCTCTCCTCCGGCACCTTGATTTGTGGATTGGCGAGAACCCAGATCCCGCCGATATTGTTACATTTCGCGAGGTGCCTCTGCTACGCTCAGTCACTCTCACTGTGAATGCACATTCGAGCGTCATATTGCCATGGACGCAACTCACTTCTCTGGCTCTGAACACTGTATATCGCTCGGAATATCTGCCAATCTTGCAGCAGGCACCCAACCTCGTCCAATGCGAGTTACGCATTCTCTATGAACACGACGTCGACGATCATTTGGTTCCGCACGAGATCACGTTGCGGAGCGTGGAGTCTTTGACCTTGGAAGACTCCGAGACCGACTGGGAGGGTAGTTTTCCCGACATTTTCATCGTCCCTGCTCTCCGGAGCCTCGAGATCTCGAGCTCATTCCTGGGGCCCGACCCCATCGACGCCCTGAAATCATTTCTCTTAAAGTCTGGCTCCCAGCCACAGGAATTGTGCATCTCGCGCGAAAGATCAGTCACCATCGACTCGTACCTCAAGGCATTTCCGTCCATTCCCAGAATCTACTTCGCCAATCCGCAGAAGGGTGATGAAGAAGATTCGGTTTCCTCGGATGTCGAGGGCAACTAGGAATAGCGGCATTCCTAATTCTAGTGTGAGTTGGGCGTCTTTCTAGTCTTGCGGTAAAGTTACTGATATATTTCACAGCAAACTCTGTGTCGATGTATATTTTTTGCTGTCATGTATCTTTCCATCTCCCTGGATTTCCTATGCACCTATTTCTCCTGGCCTCCTTCGTGCGCGAGCTTCTCTCTTGCTCTTCCAAACACAAAAGCTCTCCCTCTCCGCGCATTATGATTTGTAGCTACTGGCCACGGCTCAGGAAATAAATGTCTGGTAACTGGACATTCTCCCGCGACGTTCACTTTCTTGGGATGTAAGTCGAATCCGTGTAGTATCCTCAAGGTCCCAAATTTCGCAAGCAGCCGTACGATGCTTGTGCCTAGACTTTGGTCCGATGAAGGAAAAACGCGGCTATCATGCCACATATGTATATCCTCCACCACGCATATAATAACGCGAAAACCTATCGACCAATCAAGAGCATAATCGCTCTCGACCAAATTCACTCATAATTAGCAGTCGAATGAGAGGTAAAGATTTTTTTTATAAAAACGTATCTTCGCTATGTGTACTGTTGGTGTATGAAGGAATAGTTTCAAAATATATACATAGCACGTAGGACTATAGAAGAAGAAAATACTAGGCAAGTACCAGGCGTCTAGAAATTCAACCATGTCAATACTTCATTTTATAAGGTTTCCGATCACACTCTCGACCCGTTGCTGCAATTCCTTTGACACCTACAAAGCTGCGAACACCCGATCGCAAGAGAAGCGCATCCACAGGAAGCGCCTATGAGACCCACTTGACACCCACTGATGCAACTGCAGCGCTTGGTGCCAGGGTCGGCACCCGGGGGTGGCGTGTACGGGCTCAAACATTGACCATCTTCGCCTCTGCCACACGATAAATAAGAAGTTATGGCGGAAATCAAATCGCATACCTGCCACCGCATCCGCACGTCACAGAGCACGCGCGCCCGCTGCTAGCGCAGCCGCAGCCCCCAATCCCTCCGCCACGCAACCGGCAGCGCCCGCCGCGGCAACCACAGGGTTTCCTGCGCACAGACCAGACGTATTCCGGTTCCGGAGATAATCCACTCTCAACCGGTCTCATGCGCCTCGCGTTGAGCGTCGGAGGGAGCCCAGCTCGATAGGGGCGGTGGTTCCGATGAATGAACCCACCCAGATCGCCGACTAAACGAGGGATGATCAGGAGCTCACGACAGCGCGTCGTAAAAGACAACACGAACTGGCACCCAAAGCACATGTGCCAGTATGGCTGACCTCGTCCGCTGCGATCAGACGCGTCTCCGATGCATCTCCCAGTGGCGGGATCGAAGGTCCATCCGCCCTCGCGGGTGATACGCCCTTGCGCGTCGCGTACGATGGGACGTTCAAACCCATAGAACGGATGTGGGGTTCCACAGGAGTCGCATTTGATACTGGGGTTTTTCATTCAAATCGACAGGGGGTGTGACACGTGACCCGATTTACCGGTTCGACATTTCGACAGCAGCCGAATTTCCGCGTGACACCTCCAAAATTTCGACAGCTCCCTGGAAAATTTACCTTTTTTTGCCACTGGGGGGTGGGGGGGGGGGGGGAGGTGACATGCCTCAAAGGGTTCAACAAACCCCTCCGTGACGCGTGACCACAACCAAAATTCGTCCTCGACAGGGGGGTGCGTGACGCGTGACTGTCGATTTGAATGAAAAACCCCAGTAATGGCCATGGTTGTCGTTGAGAGGAGAAAGACGCGTTCTTTGGCCTTCTTTGGCTTCCCCTTTCGTTCCGCGAGCCGGCGATCAAGGTTGATTCCCACGCACGGCCCTCCCCAACTTACAACCATTATAGCCCCAGCGGAATCCTTAGCTAGAGAGAATCTCGTATTCCTCCTCAACTTTACGCGTTTCATCCCGTTCCGGAACTCGGAGAGTGCCATCGTTGTGTGCTGGATAATTATAATTATTAATAATATTTAAAAGTTTATAAGCACGCTGTGACATGTATTTATTCGTCTGTGGAAGTTGATTGGTCCATGTTCGGAAGAATTTGAAGAAGAATTTAGCTTACTAGAGAGATAGCAGTGAAAACCGCCTTTCTTTCGATGAAATGTTAATGCGCGTGACGCGTTCCGATTTCCCGCTGTAATATTTTTCCAGGTTTCAAGTCCAGTAATATGTATGAGGGTCAAAATGCACATTTATTCCCGTGCTAAACTTTTTTCGGGGTTTCGAGTTTCCGCCACTATTTTGACGTATTTCCACCACTTTTAGGCCGTTCTGAGATCATCCGAAAAAGTGGCGGGAAACTCGACTTCCCGCCACTTTCTTTTCAAAGCTCCGCCACTTTTTTTTGTTCACTTTTCTTCATTCCCTCCGCCACTTTTAACAATGATGGCATACATAACAATCAAATCCGGCAACCACTGCAGTAGGAGTTCAACTCCCATCACGACTCATCCTAATAAGGAAATTTTGACTTGATGCACAACACCGAGTAGTTCCCGAGCATGAGGGATGTTGAGGGAACCAGATCTCGAGTTTAAATTAAAGCATGTTATAGGTGTATATCAGACCCAACCATAGCTTGAAATAACAGCACCACTTCTGTTTCAAGGCATTAGACTGTCTTTCTGGAGCCCGACCAAATTCTGACAACATTGGTGGCTTCCAGATTTACATTTATATGTTGGAATTGACCAACTGTACACTTAGCATGATCTTGGATGAAACTTAGAAAAATTGACGAGGGAATTGCTGCATTAATGGCGTTGCAGATGGGTTCACCATTCCGGGCGACTTTGCGTGATGGTACTCGAGTTGAGTCGCGGAATAGGCTTACTAACTGTACTGTGTTCTTTTGAAGCCCCACATCAACTGAAGGCAATATTTCTGTTTGCTGACCGCTGATTGGTGTCCATGCTTTTGTCGCGATTTCTCTCAACGGTTCTCTCGGGCCGGCATAGAAACGGGGTTGTATACGTCGGTGTTAGCTACTACCGAGAGTACTGACTGCTACTACTAGAATTAGTTTGTTTTTCAGCTTAGCTGTTTTCCGAATTATTCCTTTAGGTAATGAATCTGGTTTTGGCAAGAATTAGTTCGACCGAAAGTTGGCAATCTCCGGTATGTTTACCATCAAAATTCGATCGTAAAGCCAACACCGCACATTTTTAGAGGTTCAACTGTGACACCTGGTGCTTTTCAGGCTACGGAAATTCAAAATATAGTGAGTTTTACTAAGGTTTCAGAGCTATGTCGATATTCGAAACAAGCCAGGAAAAGGATACCTGGACTGAAGGCAAGTTTGGTCCAAGATCACTTTAACAAGGGTACAGCTGGTCAATTCCAACATATAAATGTAAATCTGGAAGCCACCAATGTTGTCAGAATTTGGTCGGGCTCCAGAAAGACAGTCTAATGCCTTGAAACAGAAGTGGTGCTGTTATTTCAAGCTATGGTTGGGTCTGATATACACCTATAACATGCTTTAATTTAAACTCGAGATCTGGTTCCCTCAACATCCCTCATGCTCGGGAACTACTCGGTGTTGTGCATCAAGTCAAAATTTCCTTCTTAGGATGAGTCGTGATGGGAGTTGAACTCCTACTGCAGTGGTTGCCGGATTTGATTGTTATGTATGCCATCATTGTTAAAAGTGGCGGAGGGAATGAAGAAAAGTGAACAAAAAAAAGTGGCGGAGCTTTGAAAAGAAAGTGGCGGGAAGTCGAGTTTACTGCCACTTTTTCGGATGATCTCAGAACGGCCTAAAAGTGGTGGAAATACATCAAAGGACTCAAAATAGTGGCGGAAACTCAAAACCCCGAAAAAAGTTTAGCACGGGAATAAATGTGCATTTTGACCCTCATAAATATGTACTTGTTGCGCGCTGTTTAGGTACTGACTTCAACTATGCGGAGGTAAATGGTATTCGAAAACAGGGAAATTTGGTTGACTTGAAAGGGGAAGATGGAACGGTAAAATGATCGCTTGAACAGATACAAGCTGAACCCCCATCTGCACTGCAAAACTAAGTCCAACCGGAGCGCAACTGACCCAATAATGTCCAGGCCCTGTACGTAGTTCGGCCCCAGAAACTCACTCGTAGTAGATATATCGAGATGGGGGTCGCTGTTTCTCGAAATTCTTCGGGCCCTGACTCTCTTCATCTTCGGCCAGGGTCGTCATGCTCGTTACGCTGACACGCTTTCTTGCCCATGGATGGGGTTCGGGCGTTACTGGATATTCGAAAGCTAGGTTCTCTGTCAGATCAGAGCACCCTCAGAAAGATGAAGCAATGTGTACCTGGTTGGTCGGCATGTCTCGCCCTGGTAGCGCGCTTCGCGGCAAAGCCCACTATCCGTCAATCTTATCCAAATGAATCATCTCGGGTTGGTCTTATACTGCGAATCCAACCTTCATTACGCCGCTTTGATGCCAGCTCGACACCGTATGTTGTACAGTTATACAGGGCCTTCGCAGATCGCTAAGACTCTGAAAAACAAAAACAAAAATGATGCCTCAACGAATGGAGTACAGTTTTGCATATGACTCCGAGATTCGAGTGACAGCATCTGACTTGTATATTAAGCCAACAAGGTTGTACATATAATTGAGTTGAATCTTATTGAAGGTAGTTTGAAATCTTACAAAAGACTGGTCGGCCGCTTCGCGGCCTCCCATCCCCTTTCATGCGTTAACAAAGCTACGGGGAGAGCACCCCACCATTCAAGGCTGTTTTGCGTCTTTTCTTTTTTTGAACTTGGCTCATGCTAAATCAGATACTATTATGAGTTAACCGCGGGGTACTGATACTCGGTGCAAGGAAGCAATTGAATATTCGGTGCTGACAGTATGGACTCTCGGGGAATCCGTGCACAAGCACTGACCCTCACGAAGAGTCATGAAGAGCGTATAGGGCCCCTAACTGGAATAGCACAGTCCGCCAAACTATATGGATTTGACGATCCACTTGTTGTATTTAGTGACGACCCAATCAAGGTAATTATTGCATTCACTTCGTTGTCAAGTCTAATTCTTTTAAGGATAAGAACCTTGTCTATAGCGCATTCCCGGGACTCGCTAAAAATCTCGCACCTCCGCCTTCTGCATCTGGGTTGGAATCTTTGGATATCCCTGCCAATTTTCGGATTCAGTTTCTCTCGGACTCGGTATTGGTCGATAAAATTCTCTCGTCATTTACTGAGCAGCTGGATAACGACGAGAACATACATCTGTGCATCAGCCTTGATGCAGAATGGAATATCTCACGAACAGTTGGTGTTTCGATTCTTCAACTTGCCCCGCATTCAGAAGATACAATTTTTATCATCCCAGTGGGTATCTTCAATTGTCTCGCTGATGTCTGTCTGAGAAAATTATCAAGGTCCATCGCTTCAAAAATCTTCCAACGTCACTTCTGAGGCTCCTCGTATCTGACCGTGTCTTCAAAATCGGCTCTCGCATCAAGGGTGATTTAACGCGCTTACAAAAGCAGTTCGCAGTCCTCAGGGACCAATCCTCCTTCAATGTCATTGATTTGAAAGAGTATTCTATTCAACGGGGTGTTATTGGGCGAAAGGATGCTGGCGGACTGGATAGCTTGGTTGAAAAGGTTCTCACAAAACATCTTCCCAAGTTTCCATCAATTCGGCGCAGTGACGAATGGGAGGGTCAAATATTGCACTCCTCTTTCCAGCATTACGCTGCTCTCGATGTTTTTGCGTCTCGGATGGTTTTCGAACGCGTTACGCAGATAGCCCCTTTGGATCGTGTCAAACATGACACCACCTCTGGAACTCGGGTTGCGCTGCTTGTGCAGGAGGGTGGAGAAGTCGCGGCATACGGTAAAATATCTGATATCAAATCATCGTCTTTCCAGGGCGTTCGGGTTGTCGTTCCAAGTAACACCCGGGTTATCATTGAGATTGATGACCTTCTCTTGCCGTCGGTTGCTGCCACACTTCATCTGCTTCCACATGCGGCGGATTCGGGCTCACGGCGAACCATGTCGGGTGCATATACGCTCGGACAACTCAAAGAACTGTCCTCAGACTCAACCTTCAGCCTCGTAAGCCCAGTGCATCTTCTGGAATTCGACCGTCGGGATCCTTTGGAGGTAAGCTTTGCCTGTAATCAATTTTTCGATGTAGCCCAGTAATTCTGTATCAAATCAGAGACAAACACGCGTCGAACCTGACTCGCAACCTATCCCATCCGAGTACACCTCCAATCCCGGTCATTTGCCTTCCGATTCGGGTGTCCTGCATCCATCACACAACAATCCTCCTGAAAGCGACTCGGAGTCGGACCGCGAGTCTGGTGAGGAACACGAACATGCCCAAGACATGCAGATCAACATGCTTGAAGCGAATGCAGCTGTTGTTCAAGGTACATATTATTTCAATTTGAAAAGACTTGACCATTCCTGACCCGATGGACTAGGAAAACGACGACAAGAAGACCCCGATAAACCTCAGAACTTGTTGCCGGTGGCTTATTCAGAGAATGATGCTGACATTGTGGAAAATTTGCGCCGGATTGTCCGAGTCTCCGATGCTTTTTGAACCAGAACTGACGCGACTCAAGAAGGATATTTTTCATGCCTTTCACATGCTTTCCCTGAAGCCCCATGGCTTACGAGCGCAGTTTTTTCGAGCATTTCGCGATCATCTGATGCGCTGGGACCCTGAAATCCGGAAGAAAGTGGATGGAGTGTGCCGCGATCATTTTGGTATCAACTTCGACGTTATGCTTTCGAGACAGCCCGACTGGATCAAACAACACACGCTGCGATATGTTCCCCCGCCGCGTATCATTGTGCCCGCAATGGAGCATGTCTTTAACGCCTATGGCCATGCGCTGGATGCCGAGTCGGGTCTTCCTTTATTTTCAAAGAAGACCTGGCAGAAGGCAAATGCGGTCCTTGAACTGGGTCGCCAGGCCTATCTTTCCGATGTTCAAGATGTGCAGATGTATAGGAAGTCTGGAGTCGATCGGTATGGGCTAGATAAATTTACAAGTGACCGCGGATCAACAGGGTTGAGGGCGGGCCACATAGCGATATCTATCGCAAGTTCGGGGCTCTTCACGGTGTGTATTTCAAGTCAATTATGGTCTATTGTCATTTCTAATCCATTTTATTCACGCTTGTAGCAGGGCCGCGACTCACCGTCAATTGTCTCACAGACCATCGGACACATTACAATCTCCAGGTATGTTCATTCTGGTCGCTATACATAAACACATTCAATATAATTATAGGCGTACACAAAACACGTCTACAATGTTGGGAGTACCATCACTCCTTGTCTCTCATAAATCGCATTTCCTTCCTGCTCAACTATCTTTCTGGCATCGTAAACGGGGCGGAATACTCAGAGTGGTTGAATGCAGACTTGTACGAGACAACTACAGAGAAATTTGGCATATGCCCAATCCCAGGTTCGCTTCAGATCCTTTGTTTGTTTGCATATTAAATTCTTTGCAGAGTCTCTCCGTCTCCGGCTACAGATGGAGCCGTTCAATGAACAGGCAGCTGCACGGTTTAAGATGAAAGGGAGCAATGATTGGTTCCGACGTCGCCAGGGCGTTGCGTTGCCGATTCTCCCCCCATCAACACCCGAGGCCCGCCAATATTTCTTCCGCATGATTCCTTCATTCGCAACGGCTGCAGCTGACAATGCCAAACACAGTATTGATTACTCGGCTTTTGCACAAGAATGGAACAAGACGGCAGATGGAAAAACCCGTTATTACATCACAACGGAGGTTCTCATGGCGTACGCAAAATCCTGGAAGCAAAATAACAACAGTCGTGCATCACAGGAGCTGAACGCAGACACATATCTTTTGCTTTCTTTCTTTTAACCCTCTATTTGTTTTGTCACAGCCGCTGGAACTATTGATTATTCAGCGAGGGATAAGTAAGTGACATTCATGCCTCGTTTCTATCGAACCCACTGTCTATGTTCCAGATTTGAGACAGTTTTGGGTTTGTTGGTCCGACATGCACACTCAAATCCGGGAAGCACCTTCAATACATGCGTATGATTCCTGGTGCAAGTGCTAATTCTCTCGCCAGGCGCAATTTCAGCGGGATTGAGATCTTGTCAATCACGACATCAACCGCACAACACCCCAAATCCGTGCGTCGGATTCTTATAGCTCTTGCCAACGATACGCTGCTTCGAGCCGACGGCTTTTTTGAGTCAAGCATTGGATCCAACTCGATTTCGTCGATGAAGTATCTTCTCCCGCAAGTTCCTATTCTCATGCGAATCGAATCCAAACTGACTAGTATTCTCTGGGGGGAGTAATCAAATCTTGATTGATGCGATGCTGCGCACCGGCGCCAAGTCCCCGAAGATGCCCTGATACTGCGCATCGCCAAGGCAAGGCGCCCGTCTATCTTGCCCGTATCATGACCGATGACACAGAGAATTTTGTGCGGCATTTCCTCATGGAGTGCCACAAAACCAGCAGCGAGGCTCAATTTATTGAGGACTCACTCCCCAATGCCGAAACGCCAACGGTAGAGCGGGTCGCACACCAGCTCGACGTCATTCAAGAAATTCTGTGCCGCAGTTCTAGATCCTCGTATTTCATACGAGGGACTGAGAGCCGATTTTGCGCATGACGAAGACCTTCTCGCGCATCTAGAGAGGCGAAGATCGAGCTGACTACACTTGATACCATACCTGCATGAAGAAGGCAATACAGCTGATTTTTCCTTCTCTTGATCAAAAAAATCGCTTAATTTGGGCAGTAAAGCGCAGTCTGGACACCAAGATGACTTTTCCCACTATAGATAAAACCCAGAGAGTGGTGGGCTGTTCCAACAGCACATATGAAGTCAATGCGCCAGCCACCAGTCACCTGCCACCGCATGCCTGATCAGCCACCGGGTGGCTTCCGGTGGCTGCTGCAAACTCTCTAATATTTGTAGGGAAGGATGCCGTAGAAATGGGCGGGCCCCATCCCGAAAAAGTACAACAAAAATCCATGACTTGTGGCCACTGTGGATTTTTTCGGCGGGATTGGGAGGTGGGGTATCGAAGGAGCCAGTTCTTGTACCTTCAAAGGAAGCACTTTTGGAAGAGGGATAAGAAATTAGATCAAATTTGAAGGCATAAAATTTTAAGCACGGGGGTAGCGGTAGTTAGGTGACCCGCACCATAGAGAGCAAATTGGTTACACAAGCATAACGTACGCGATCGGCCTGAACTGATGCAAGTTCATCATGACTGCGGAAGGCCCCCAACTTTTCAAAAATTTGGACACTGTACTAATACGGCGCTATAGGACCCACTAACTAAAGTTAGTGGGCATATAAAAGATATAAATTGAGGACCTCTTCGTCATTTCATTCAGCGGTCCTTGCCCTCTCCTCTGTCCACTCCCATCTCCTCGACCAACACGGACGAGTCTAATGTTTGCGATGACTGTGGCGAAACCTTTGTCCTTCGTCAAAGCTCCGGACAATGGCCAAACACTGCGTTCCCACCCCATGTAGACAGAGGGTCTGTCTACCCCTGTAGACGAAGGGTAGACGGACCACTGTGTCTACGTGTGTCTACACCATTAGTCTACCTATATCTACATTGGTCTACATCTGTCCACTCACCTAGACCGACGTAGACGCACATAGGCAGACATAGACATATGTAAGGTATAACAGAAAGATGGCTGCATCATGAAGTTGAGCGAAGTGGTAGACGCAGGTAGACCCACGTAGCCGACGGGTAGATGCGGTGCATCTACCCGACGTAGCCGAACGTAGCCGAACATCAATCAACGGCGCCGAAGGGCCGTGATCTACACGGCGTAGACGTAGGTAGCCGAAGATCGCCGCATGTCGGCACATGTCAATCAACGTAGACGTGGGTGCGTCTACATAGGGTGGGAACGCAGTGAAAGTCCGTCAAACTCCAGCCCTACGCTCTCGAGTGTCTTATACAAATAATACAGCTATTCTCGCTTAAGGCGTAGTCACGCGTAATCACCTATGATGTCTGGCATAAAAAAAAATTAAAAAATTAAAAAATTAAAAAATTAAAAAATTAAAAAGATAAATAGAGAGGTTGTGCAAAGCCGCATGATAAACCGAAGGATTTATGAGTGGATCCATGTTCATTTCGATGAAATATGGGTAAATTAGGTGCTATGCAGTACATTGAACCACTTACCAAACATAATGTGCATCATTTTTGACGTCGTTATTTGGCTTCGCCACAGCCGCTGTGCGGCTATGGCCATGATGCTGCTGAAACAGGCCATTTTGCACCTCCTCCTCCCACCTGATGCCGGAATCAACACCGACAGCTTTCAAAACACTGTATGCAAGGTTTTAATACATACAAGCGCTCGCCGGCGCTTCGCACCGGCTCCCACTTCTGCCGGAATGATAGATTAAAAGCGGAGTTTAAAGGCTTCAGACAGACAGACGGACAGACATAATTTTATAAAGAGGGTAAATTGATAGGGAAATGAAAGCCGCACGGTGCCGCATGCAGCTTTGCACAATGCACAAAAGCCGCATACGGCTTTTGCACAACCTCCCTAATTCCCAAGTTCTAGGGCCTGACTTGGATGCCATCATCCATGGATGGATGTGGATGGATGGCACGTGCATGGATGCGGATGGATGTTGGATTTTTTATTTCTTGCGAACGACAAAGGATGAGGCCAAGCCACTTCGTAGGTAGTTCCAGTCGGTCAAATGGAAGATGAATACCACATTTGGATCACCAAATTATGTGTTCTGGTTCCAATTCAGTACCCGGGGCTGGCGTGGGAACGGACATCCAACGTCCAATGGACGCCATCAATGGATGATGGATCGTCCATGGATCATCCAAGTCAGGCCCTATTCCCAACTAACTGGCTTTCCCCCTTCTCGATGCATCTTGCTTCTGCGCCTGCCTGTCCACTCCAGCTTCGATTTCAGGACTGAACCGCATGTTTGATCCGGACGTGGGTGAAACATACCCCCGATGGTGTCCGGACTTCTAAACACGTCACGCGCGCTCAACTGCTGACCTCTTTGACTGTGGAGTAAAGGAGGACAAAAGTTTATTTAAATGAACTCCGGTGAGGGGTGAACCTCATTTTCCGAAGCCCATAAATGCAGAGTACCATTTTCGGGCATTCGACCATCGTGAAGATTGTCTTGGCAACATCGACGTTCTCAGTTGCTCTTTCCCCTCATGACTGCGCTCACCTGTGCATATCGAACGCCAGACACAAATGATGCGCCGGTCCCTTACGTTGGCACAATATGTATTGTTTCGAATCGCGCCACTGGAATGATGCACGCACTCTTTGTAATTGAATGCCCAATTTACCCCTTGGGTCGAGGACGTGTTGTCGGCTCAAACCGAGTCCATCTTTTCTGCAAGCTAAATTTGCACAAATAACGTAGAAGCGCAACACTTTGTTGCCATCCTTTTCACCCCTGAATGCATTATTTCGGACTGGTCATTTACATAGCAGCATTTGGAGACCTCGAAAACCCTAGTCTACACTTCGACTTGGTTTCTGCCGGGCACTGCACCGCCAAAGAAATATTGTCGTGTTTGGCGCCATCAGCTGTTGTTTACTTTCGACACAAACATGGCTATTCCTTGGCCCTGAGAGGTCATCATTTTTGTCAGATACTTTTATAGATCACGTTATTGAATCTGTCGGTTGGTTCGTGTAAAATTTTGGACTTGTCAGAGCCCCACAACAGCCTGAATGGCGAGTGTTGCGCTTCTACGTTGTGTTGCGTTTCCCGGTTTAAAACTGTATTTCAATTCCAATGAAGGCCCAGGGCTATTTTCTAATCCTTACATGTCAGGAATAGACAGGTTGTGCAAAGCCGCATGCGGCACCGTGCGGCTTTCGTTTCCCTATCCATTATGTATCCAAACCTTGCATAAAGTGCTTTGAAAGCTGTTGGTGTTGATTCAGGCATCAGGTGGGAGGAGGAAGTGTGCAAAATGGCCTGTTTCAGCAGCATCACGGTCATAGCTGCACAGCAGCTGTGGCGAAGCCAAATAATGACGTCAAAAATGATGCACATTATGTTTGGTAAGTGGTTCAATGTATGGTGGCGGTCAAAACTTCATGTCAAACCGCATTTTTGGTCTGATTGCCTCAAGATTTGAGATTCAGAAGGAACATAGGGTGGGTTTATGCATAAAATTTTCATTTCAGAAAAAAACGGGGCAACTCCTAACTTAGGGTTACAAACGGCAGATTTTGGAACGCAAAAAATGAAATTGTGTGTACCTAACTAGAGCCTCTGGTCCAAGAAAACCCATCCCAGGCCATCATCCGGGCTGTCTTCATCGCTGATATGGACAGCGGGTGCAGAAGTGGATGTGCATACTCCATTGGGGCCATGCTGGACACGGGTTCCTGCCTCTACCCGGGCGGCGGGCCATCGTTATCGACGTTGGTGGCGGGGGCACAGCCACCGGTCCGGGTGATCCGCAATCAAAACAGCAGAATCCGAGTCGCGAAAACAAAAATCAACTTTGTGAGACTTTTGCCCCGGCTGATCTATACCTTGGGTTCTTCTTGTACTATTTACACTATTTACATCACTTTATCTTGAAAACTGGGTCAGCAGTAGTGATTACCAAATCGGGACTCAAACTTGTCACGAAGTTCGGTCCGCCACCATACTGCATAGCACCTAATTTACCCATATTTCATCGAAATGAACATGGATCCACATAAATCCTTCGGCTTATCATGCGGCTTTGCACAATGCCCAAAAGCCGCATGCGACTCTGTGCGGCTTTGCACAACCTGTCTAATGGGTGGCCCTGATCACTGCGAACATTTACAGCCATTCAGATCGTGCTCAGAGGCATTATTGCACTTCCCAGAGCTCAATTATTGGTTTACATTTTGAACCGCGTGACCCTGTTCCCTTTTCAATGGTTCACATATTGAAACACCCTGCAAACCATTTCAGTTCCAATGAAGGCTCAGGGCCATTTTATAGCCCTGATCACTGTGAATATTCACAGCCATTCAGATCGCGTTCAGAGGCACTATTGCGCTTTCCAGAGCACAATTACTGGTTTGAATTTTGAAACGCGCGACCATATTGCCGTTGTAATGGCCCACACTGTTTTGAACCACGTGATTTGACATCCTGTAAACCATTTCAATCCCAATGAAGTCCCAGGGCCATGTTCTGAGTGCGAATGTTTACAGTCACTCAGATCGCGCTCGGAGGCATTATTGCGCTTTCCAGAGCGCAATTACTGGTTGGCAGTTTTAAACGCGTGACCCTATTGCCTTTGCAATGGTTTGCAGCGCTTTGACTTGACATCCTTCAAACCATTTCAATTCCAATGAAGTCCCAGGGCCACTTTCCAAGCTGCAAGGTTCTGAGCCCTGATCACTGCGAACACTTACAGCTATTCAGATCGCGTTCGGTGGCATTATTGCGCCTTCCAGATAACAATTAATGGGTTACATTTTGAATCGCGTGACCTAATTACCTTTTCAATGGTCCACATTTTGAAACGTGTGCCTTGACATCCGGCAAGCCATTGCAATTTCAATGAAATTGCAGAGCCATTTCAACACGTGACTTGACACCCTGCAAGCCATTTTAATTCCAATGAAGTCCCAGGACCGTTTTGTGAGCCACATGTCTCAGAAATGGATAGCCCTGATCATTGCGAACATTCGCAGCATTCAGATTGCGCTCAGAGGCATTATTGCGCTTTTCAGAGCGGAATTACTGGGTTACATTTTGAACTGCGTGATCTTATTGCCTTCTCAATGGTCCACACCGTACGTTACAGCGTGGGCGGAAAACCTTGGCCGCACCACTTTTTTTTTGGGAAATAAAACATCACGTGTATGTTCGGCACGTCCGGCAGCCGCGCCACTTTTCTTTTTGTTGAAAAATAAATTAGGGTTCTGGTTAGGATTGGTTTGGGTTTTTAGTTAGGGTTTCAAACACGTCCAAAAAAGACAATAAGCAGTGTAGTACAATTTCGAAGACCTAGGGCAGCTTGCCTGCCCTAGGTGTGGGTATAAGCAGTCCCAGGTAGGGATAGGTTAATCCTACGACACGTCGGGGCCTGGCCACTGCGCTTATCACCCACTCTGGTATCTATGGCAAGGCCAAGAAAAATGATTCTGAGGTATCTAGACTACAGAACGAGGCTCATTGAAGCTTTCTTTCGCCCTGCCGGACGTGCCGAACGTGCACGTGATGTTTTATTTCACAAAAAAAAAAAAAAAAAAAAAAAAAAAGTGATGCGGCCAAGGTTTTCCGCCCACGCTGTAAACTCCCTTGGGCGGTTCTAGTTTGTAAAATACCCACAGACTTTCTTGAGCAAAAAAATGCAATATTCCTACCCCACCCATATGGTCTGAGTGGGCCAAAAGTGCACAGAAAGGGAAAAAAAAAAAATCCGAGTTCTGCATAGAGCTGTAAATTTTCTGATTTTCGGGCAAAGTAGGGTTGACGTGGGTGTCATCACCAGCTAAAAGCTGTTCGGCTTTCTGCATATCTTCGCCGAGAGAGCGTCTGAGTCCGTGGAACACCAGTAGTCCAGTATGCAAGCCGTGCAGGGTCCGTCCGAAGCCTTTTTAATCTCCGCTGAATCTCCGCTGATGCCGTCCGCCATGGCAGCCCGCCGCCTTAGGTTCGGAGCAAGCCCGCGCAGCTCCAGCCCGGCGAGCCGGCCCTTCGCTGAAAGGGCTTGCTTCAAACTGCGCTAAACAGAAGGGTTACAGACTCCTTTCTTGTGGCCTCAAAACACGCTATTTTCCAGAGGTCTCTTTTGTACATCATATATAGTATCCCTGGCCTCATCCTTGATTTTTTTTCTTCACACAGAAACATTTTGGATCTTTCCTGTTTGTGTGTCAATCTGACCTTCATCACTTTTTGGAAATCACCTTGTGGAGGTCTAGCAAGTGGGAGTGTCAATGGGATTTGCAGAGGCATCGGTCTGAGGACATGCAAAAAGTGTCCCTGAATATTATGGGATTTATCCAAGCGACCGCAATGAGGTGGAGAACGATGGAAGGGGAGGAGCAGGCAATGTCACAATCTGTGACACGCCGTGACTTCGAGTTTTACACTTGCGGGAGGTCGCTGGGACATAGTAGCGAGTTCCATTCGGCACTATGGGAGTGTTCCGAAGACCCTTCAGGTACGGGAGCCCATAACGCGTCAAAGAGCCTTTTTGAAAAAGTTGAGTCACGTCGCGACGCGCCTGTCACAAGGCGTTACACTGCGTCACATACGACGTGTTTTATGGTGCCGGCAACTTAGTCACCGCTACTTTTGTACAGCCGGTTATGGCGGGCCGAGTTTGGACCCAATTTCTTATCCCTCTGTCGAAAACACTCCTTTTCATGCAAGGACTAAAACTGTCAGAGGGATTTTTATTTGGATCAAAATTGAGCAAGTTATTTTTGTGGGCCGATTGGCAAATGGCCACATGTCACGCTTTTGGCGGGAGGTCACGCATAGTCACGCAAAGTGACATCTTTCCCACGGTTTTTCAAAGTATGCGGCAAACGACTTTTCCAGCAAATCTGGGATCCGGAAATTTTTTGGGTCAAATTGGCCACTGTCCAAATGTGGCGGTGTTTAAGTTGCCGGCACCATACATCAGGAAAAAACCAGTAGGGTACCTAGCACAATATAGCTGGGATAGCTGCCATAGCACCGCAGCTTACCCCCTGTTATATAGCTGTAGGCGTCAGCTATGGACTGCTATCAAGTCCACCATAGTCGTGCTTGTGACTATAATAGCGCTGATAGCTCCATAGCATCAGAGACTTGATAGCTGTATATATTGCTCTAGAGCTCGAATACTTCCAGTTCGCGCTAGCAGAAAATTAAAAAGAGTGTATATATAATGTAAATAGATACAGAAAAGGTAGTCTCTCTCTTTATAAAATTACCGATGTCTGAAGCTTTTTAAACTCCGCTTATGGACTGGCGGACCCGAAATTTCGGAAGCATCTGTCATCTGATAACATATCCACGCCGACGGCCAACTACACTGCTTTAACCTTTCCCCCTTCATGCCCGGCCATCTCCATCCTTCCGGCATTTCATTGATGAACAGTTCGGTCAAGTAGGCGCCCAGCAGTTCTTTCGATGTTTTCATGTCCGGCGACCCCACACTTCTGGCGTTCAGGTATTACAATTCCGAAACAAGTTTGTGCTGCTCCTTTTACCTTTTCCATCCTTCATCAGACTTTTGACAACCAGAAATTACGACAATGACAGACTTTCAGACTTTCAGCTCAGTGGACCTCAATGTCGGCTCCCATTTGGCGGAACTTACCGCTCCCACGCAGAAACTCCCATCACTTCTCCCGCAAATAAACTCCGGTCATGGGTTCCATTCTCGGAGGATTCCCTTAGCGCCCCGCTTTTGGCCATCAGACAGCTCCCGACACATAGCGTCTGAAGTGTCACCTGACCATCGTGCACCGCTTCTGTGCTTCTGCTGTTGCCAAGGTCAATTGTGATCCATAACTCACCACCAGAGTTTCCACAGAGTAAAAATTATGTTTTTCCATGTGTCTTTCCTACTTCAAGATTCAGATGCTTGATGCATTTCTCTCTCTTTATAAAACTTTCACTGCTTTCAGTCATCAATCCCAACAAGGGGCTACCGATTCCCGAAAAATATACCGGGACCCCATATTTTTTTTTTCAGAGAGGTCCCTCCCCCCTACGTAATGACAGATTCCCTTATTGGGAAAGACCCCATTTGGGGTTGCCGCCGAAAGCGCTGCGAAAGCACAATTTTTGTATCACAAAGGGCTGTAGTCGGTTGCAGGATATCTTATAACCTTTCTCATGAGTCTGGGACCACAACTGAGTCGAAACAAATTTTCTTCAATTCGGCCACACGTGATAGATTACTGTGTTCGGAGCGGCTGTGCTGTGTACGTACCCCACCCCCCTCCCAGATATAGGAATAATCTCTTGGCTTCTAACTCAGCAACGACTACACTGCTCGCACCGGGACCCATATTTTCGTCATCAGGGCATAAAACTGCACCCAACTGGGGGTCCTCTCAAATATTCTTGAATCGGTAGCCCCTTGAATCCCAACACTTATGAATTTACTTGCATTTTCATTTCATAAATTCTGCCCTTGCTTTGATGTGTGCTAGGGGGAAAATTATGAACTTGACTGTGAACTGCCAAAGACCAGGGTCCAGAAGATCCATATATTGGCTTCTTAAGTCCACATTGAGAGCTATAAAATGCAGCTGCTACCTACACTCTTAACAAGGGAAATACATGCAGACGGAAACATGCTGAAATCCTAAAAGAATGAGGCAGAGATAATAAAAGCAGCGACAAAAGAGTAAGGACATACGGAAGCAATATGGTCCCCTGAAATTGAATACACTTTTCAATTTCTGTGATCAATAGATTGTTTGCGCAACAGCCATTGGAGCCATTCAATGGCTGTTTGGCGTTGCGCAGAAATGGCAGGTGAATGGCTCCACGAAGCCATTAACGTCATTTTTTGGCAGTGGAGCCATCAGTTTGCGCAACGTCAAACAGCCATTGAATGGCTCCAATGGCTGTTCCGCAAACAATCTAATCAAGAGGGAGGGGCACCGCGGAGCGGTCCCCCGAGCGCTTGTACTATTACTATTCGCGAGCCCTTGGAAAGGAGTGCAAGCTTGATATGTATACGACGAGTTTGAGGCTCTAGGTAGGTGGCAAGACAAGGGAAGGACCTTGAGAAGGACGACTCTGATGGAATGGGAGCCACGGACAAAGGTCATGTCGTGACGGCGCATGAGCCGGTCACTAGAAAGGTGAGGTTGTGAAGTGCGGGTGGGCAGGGAAGGAAAGAAATAGACGTACCGCACAGGCTCCGTATGTGAACATCTCCCGTGCTCTCAACACCCTAACACCAAACAGTGCATACTGAATGTCGGTTGCAGATGATAGTACAGATCCGTACCTCGGCGCCCGGTAGGATGGGACGTTAGAATTAGCGAAGGTCGTCAAAGTGCGTGTCCGGTGGAGCGCAACTCGCCATTGGAGATGACATGTTGGTGATATCAATTGATAAAGCCCAAGAGGGCAGTGAGTACATGTCTACCAATGACCATGTCAAACTGAGCATGCACATTTTGACCATCTACACCAAGAGGGAGGCCAGCGTATAGTGAGTGGCATAGAGATTGACAGGGAATGCTGGGAACCCATGGGTGGGACATCCTGAGTGGCAGGTGTGCAGGTGCAAGGCTGTATGTCCAATGAGTCCACAACACACGCACTGACGTGGGGGGGTACCAGAGGGACGGTGAACGTACAACGAACGACCATGGAAGACTCTCAGAGGTGCGATGAAAGCGATGGGATGCAGGAGAAAGATGGCAGTGAGAGGGAGGGTGGGGGGAAAGGAAGAGAGCGGGCTTGATGTGACCATCAAAACGAACCATCCTTTTGGCGCTCACATGTACCTTTGATCCGACGGCGAAGGACTTGGAACTTTTCCTTGCATAGCTCGCTTACGCCTCATGATGGAACTGCGATTCGTCGTCGAGAACAAGTCCAGAATGGCAACAGAATCCAGCACAGACAGTATTTTCCCCTCCATTCACCTTTCAGATATTTTCGCTTGCTCGATTCACGCTGTTTGCAGATATAGATTTAACCACAAACACTTCATCTGGAGTCTGGAGTCTGAAGATCTGAACCGTTGGAGTCTTGGAGATAATCAAAACTTTCTGTTTCACACAGCAAGTGAGTTCGGGAGGCACAAAATGTTTGGGTTGAACATGAGTTTTTTGTAGCGTTGCTCGTGGAGTTTATAGTTCCAGTACTGAGAAATGGATGTAACCCATGGGTATGAGGTACACTGTATTTTAGGCCCAAGATTATGTAGCTCTCAGTAGCTCAGTGTGCAAGCTATGTCATAGTTATGACCCGGAGCTATTATAGCCCCATAGCAGTATATACCTGTGAGCCAAGGCTATCACAGCGACAGACTGCTATTTTCAGCTACATATCCCACCGGCGAGGTTTTTCCCACAGACTTTTTCCTGATGTAGACTTGCTCGTGGTCTAGCACACAGTACTGTATGAATGGCGCCGGAACTCAACGTGTAATATCTAGATATATACCGGTAGTAGCTTCAAATAAAATCTCCTGGTGATATATCATAAAATAAATATTTCTGAGGCCCGACAAAAAAAAGCGTGTTTTCGCTCCTCTTGCACCCCCGGGAACTCAATGATTTCTACATCTTTTGCTACATACGATAGGACGAAGTCGTAGCCACACTGATGAACTCAAGGTTTCACCAATTGACCTGGGGCTCCGAGCCCGTGTGGGATTGGTGGAGAGCAATCTCCAACCCCCACGATTTCGTAGTCTTGTGTTTACCGCGGGGGTCTGATTGGAGTGCGCTGTTATTATGTAATCTTATGTCAGCTTTCTCCGATTCTCTTCCCTCAACACCAGGGCACTCAAGTTGGATGAAGTTTTGGAGTATATGGTATTTAATAACCCCTCTTTTACCTTCTGTCTCCTCAGAAAATTTAAAGAGGATGTAGAACCTGTTCTGTTGAACATCGACTGCTGCCTGAGTCGATCATGTGACTACCAGCGCAAAATTTAAGTTGAAGCATAAACCAATGAAATCTTCAACAATTATTCCGGAAAAAATTCAAGCATGCTAGAATCAATATCAGAGAGCAGTTTTCTGTGGTCCCTGTTACAAAACGTGTTATTGAGTGGAAACGAAAAGCTTGTGGAGGCCAGGAATCGAACCCGCGCGCGCTCCGATTACATAATAAGGCAGCACTACGATCAGGACCCCGCGGTAAACAACAGACTCTATACAGCGAGGTACGAGCTTGGTATGTATAGAGCGTCTGTCTACGAGAGACTAACGATTTCGGCAGTC